>PPJJ03000098.1:0-48419 GCA_003705735.3 Blastobotrys peoriensis | reverse complement strand
GCTGGTGTGAAGAAAAAAGTCAAGTATGGCAAGGACCCGAGAAACACTGCATGGTCGAATGACACAGGCCGATTCGGCCATCGCCATCTTGAAAAGATGGGCTGGAAACCGGGCCAGGGTTTAGGAACTGGCTCTACCGGACGAGATGCCGTGACCAGTCACGTCAAAGTTGCAGTCAAGGTCGACAATACCGGGCTGGGGCGGGTCACAAGTACCGGATCCAACACCATTGCCGGCGAAATGACGACTGGACTTGATGTTTTTCAACGCATTCTTGGTAAGCTTAACGGCAAGACCGAGGCAAAGATGGAACAACAGATTCTGGACCAGCGGGCGCGAGCATTCATTGACAACCCCAAATTCGGCATGATTTTTGAGTTCGGGGGGCTCCTTGTAGGCTCAGAGGAAGATGACGAGGTAAACGAAGATGCAAGCTCCGACAAAAAGTCAAAGAAACGAAAGCATGCAGATGACGAGCCCGAACCTAGAAAGAAGGAGAAGAAAGAAAAGAAGGACAGGAGCGAAAAGAGCGAAAAGAGCGGAAAGAGCAAAAAGTCTAAGGATAAAGATTCGAAAAAGTCCAAAGATAAGGAGTCGAAAAAGTCCAAGGACAAGGAGTCAAAAAAGTCTAAGGATAAGGAGGGCAAGTCGAAACCCAAAAAGACGAATTCAAAGTCCAAATCTGCATCTCAGTCTGAATCTGAATCTGAACCTGAAACTCCGTCTCGGCCAGCATTGAGAGGTCGCCAGGCTACTCGGATGCGATTTATCGCCCAAAAACGGGCATCCACCATGGATTCCAAGGCTCTCAACGAAATTCTAATGATCCAGGCCTAATACTAACGATAATCAATCTGCATAGATATAGATGACAATACAGCTGACAATTGGCAGTTTGCAATTGCGCTGGCATTTACACTGACAATTTGCGTTTTACCACCTCGAACTCACCTCCCTGCGTATTTGCCTCGGTATGTCACCTGACTTTGGTCACGTTTGGCCGGGTAATACCCCACATTCTACAACATTAGAAGACAAAAAGTTTCAATTTCCGAGTTACCGAAATCAACTCGCCGGTATCTGACACTCGGGCGCCTGTTAAGACTTCAAATACTTGCCTCCTCATTCGTCTCCCCGCCGCGTTATTTGGATCTCGCGCTGTGTTTTCGCTCTTTCGCGCCTGTCGATTTTGCCCAAACAAAGACTTTACGCTTACGGAATTTCAGGGTCTGATCCCGATAATTTCCTTGAACCGCCTGACGGGCTGTTACTTCTCGAAAGACATCTCATCTGGACGGTGTATTTATTTAACGCGGTCCGCGTTTCCCACTGTAATGAAATGGCCGAGGATAAGAAACGTTTGATTGGGTCGGTGGCCTGCCAGAAGTGCCGCCGAAGGAAGATTCGGTGCCGGCCAGTGGCAGACCCATCTAAGTATGGGGATAATCCGCCTTGTGAAATGTGCGCAAAGCTCAAAATTCCTTGTGTTATGATGACCAAGGGAAAACGGGGTCCTGGTAAAAAGAAGAAGGCGGCCTTGGAAGCCCACAGCGGGGCCATTGGAAATGGTTTTAGCCACAGTGCAAATGGTACCAATGGTGCAAATGGTGCAAATAACGGTGGCAATGCTGGCGTAGGTAGCCCTGAAGTAAGCCTGTCTGTGAACAGTCCTGCCAACGGGTCCTCTCTATCCTCCATGCACTCAGCATCTGGGCTGTCTTCTAGCCGGTCGCCTGGCGGCCCCGTTTTTGGCTCCACTCCTGCCAACTCCGCCCTCGGTATTCTCGGTGGCGCAGGCGTTCATGGAGTCCCTGGAAGCTCAATGCCTGGAATTGGAGCCGGGGTGTTATCTCAGCCAGATACTAACCCTATTCCTTGGAAATGGGACAGACCCCCCACCGACGATTCTCATTCTGAGCTTACAAATCCGTCCCCTTCGGCGGCTTCTACGGCGTCGGTGCCGGCTGCCACTCTCGAAATCGCCCCTCGACTCCCTCAGATCTTGTCTACAGACCTGCTCTGCTCACGAGTCGTGTTTAATGAACTCATGACTACATTTCTAACCCAATTATACCCCCTGACCCCGTTGGTTCACCGCCCATCATTTGTACGGGACCTTGATATGGGCCGAGAGCGCCACGACCCGGTCTTCTTTTCAATGTTAATCTCGCTATGTGCCTTCACGCTGGCCACGGCCCCGCGGAAATTCAAGACTCTCAAAGAATTGGACCCATCGTTACCGTATGCAAACTACAATGAGATGTTTATGCGGTGCTACGACCTCCACCTAGCAGGCAAGACGTCCCGATGGATCACCAGAAACTCGATTACCCTTCCCCACTTTATTGCTGTCTATCTTATGGCCCTCGCAGACCACTACATTGAGGGTGATCATGTCCGGGCGTCAGTAGTAGGCCACGAAGCGCTAGGCATCATTCGCGCCCTCAATGCCCACAAGTGGCCGGAAGGGTATCGAGGGCTTAATACCATCGAGTCGGAGCTCAGGAAACGGGCAATCTGGCTCATTTATTTCAAAACGTCGATGGACAGAGTGTGGTCGGGCCGGCTTAATTTGAATGAGCCAAACGACATTTTGATTCTAGAACCGGGCGCGCTTTTCCCAGCCGATGTCGACGACGAGTACATTACTGAGGGAGGCATTCTCGGCCAACCTGATGGTAAGACTCCTTTGTTGCGAGGGTTTATTGCCAATATTCGTGTCCATTTGGCTTTGGAGTACCCAAAGTTGACTGTAAGCAGTGACGTCCGCTCAAGCGGAAGCGATGCAATTGTCGCATTGGCTCAAGAGGAAGACCGGGCCATTCAGGCCCTGGAGCGGGTCAAGGGCTTGTCAGAGATTTTGTCACCAGAATTGTCGTGGGAGTACATTGATAAATCGCAGTTGTGGCTCCACGACAGTCCAAATTACCCAGCAGATATCAGGTCAAGCATTCGACGGTGGTATAGTGATACGCTAGACATTCGAAAAACTCAGCTGGAGTCTCAATGTGCCAACATCATCATCACGCAGCTGTGGATCCAGAATGCACTATTGGAGTACATTGACACGCTGCGAAATCGAATCAGCGCCAATGAGGTGGCGGAAGGCATTCGGCCTGAGTTTGCAGCAGAAAAGCCTGCATTAGACACGTGGATCGAGCGCCAAAATTTGTGCCAGCTGTTGCTGCGAGTCTTGAGTCGGCTCTCGCTTGAAAATATGGAGCCAAACGGGATTTCTGTCATTATCAAATTACGAATGATTTGCTTCTCGCTCTTGGACATGAAAGCCGACGGGCGAGAGGATATTAACAAGAGCATCCAGTCATATCTCTCTAAGATTATGAGTCTGATGGCAATCTTAGAAGTCCATCGAGGCAAAGATGCCGAGGAAGATGGGTGGAATGCCCTCGATCTTGCGAAATAGGTGGGGTTGGGTTCGGCCCTAATCTCTGCCAAATTCCAAACTATTTATTGGCCAGTTGGCCCTGTATAACAAAAGCAAGCTAATCTTATCTTATCAAGAGGATCTACATCTAAATCTGGCAGCACAATCTCCGCGAGCGCCGATCAACTTTAAATTGGAATCTAATATATTCTAGTCTAGTGAGAAACTGGGTTAGTTCTAAATCGACAAGATACCAGCAATGCCCTCAAGATAGCGGCATCGGTCGCTTTCGTCTTCATCGGCAACAACCTCATGGATAGTGGGAGTGATATGCAGCACATTATCAGTGCCGGGTTCATAGGCTGGCCAGTAGATTGCCTCCGGATCTGTCTCGATATTTGGATTGCCAGTCTTGATAAACGACAAAAAGTATCGAGTGAGGACTCGGCTAGTCTTTTGATCCAAAACCTCGGTGTACGGGTTTTCGGAGAATACGTATGGCTGGGGAGCTCCATGTAGCAGGCTTCCGTGGGAAAATAGGAACTTGTAAATGTTGGGGTCATTACCGCGGCCGAACTTGGACCTAGACTTGGCGACGTAGTAGGTTGGGCAATTGATAATAAAATCACCGAACCAGGTCGATCTGTGATGGAACACGTTAGCAAAGTCAGTCGGCCGATAGTATTGCTGCAAAAACCGATCGGCCTCAGTGTCGTCCATTAGCGGGAAAATCTTGCGCATGCCAATAGTCGCGCCCGCCAAAGCTCGCTGCTGGTTTGAGTCTAGTAATTGATATGGAGTAAATCCAGCTGCTTCGTATGGGGCCCTGCTTACAATCATTGGCACGTTATAGTACCTTCCCGAAGCAAACGCTTCCGAGTGACGGTCCTTAACAAAGGTTCCGTCCACCACAGGCGAGAAGTGAAAGAGACCATGTCCATTTTGCGGCAACCTGGCAGCATCGAGCATCACTGCTTCAAACGCTGTTAGCAGGACATCCTCGTTCAAGTTGCGCAGACAATCGATCGAGTCGCAGCCGGTGTGTTCCAGCACGGCCTTGTACGCAATGTTCTGGGTGTCGCGGGTGTGCATCGGCGTCCACCACGCATAGGATGGAATGGCTCGCTGAAACGGCGGGGCCTTGTCTCCATTGTCTCCACCACCCCCGTATGCAGTCACTTGGTGTAATACACTACCCCCGCCGGCACTGTCGCCACTAATTGTCACTTCGTCAGGGTTGCCGCCAAACGCTGAAATGTGCTGCTGGATCCATTCCAAGGCAGCCCGCTGGTCCAACAGGCCGACATTGAGTGACCCATTCGCTTCCACCTCCTCGCCGCCCAAAAATCCGTACATTGACAGCCGGTAGTTAATACTCACATAGATGAGCGAATTGTTTGACTGGGCAATTAGGTGGGTGCCGGCGGTGTTGCTGTCGCCAGCCATATATCCGCCGCCATGGATGTCTACCAGCACTGGCAGCGAGCTCGATGCGTTGACACCATCCGGGACCTGGACATTGAGAGTCAAACAGTCCTCGGACATGACAATGTTATCCTTATTTGAAAACTCGGGCCGCTCCCATGCCGCAGTTCCTTGGATACAGGATGCCGGCTGAACCGTAGCGTCTATGACCTCCCGTTGGAATCTATAAGGGGGGTTCTGGTCAATACGAACGGGCGGTCTCCAACGGTTTTGACCCGATGGCGAATGGGCAAAATGGATCCCCCGAAACGTCGCAATTCCAGTATCATCATTGACAGCCCCTTGATATTGGGCGTATCCCAAATCGACTAATCCGCCGTCATAGCCAAACGAATCCCGTTGAACCAGGACCGGGGCGGAGCTTAATAGGCCCAACAGCCCTAACACAGTTTGGCCAAACCCCATGCGGTAAATTCAACCAACAGCTCAAGTCACTATGGCTTGCTGCCTCTGAGTCAATCTTTGGTCTTAGCCAGGCGCGACGGGACTGCGCCGTTGTAAATTAACGGCCCACCGAGAATTCCGCCGTGGGGAAAAAAGTCCGCAGCCGCCAGAAAAGGGTGTGGGGAACGCAATAAAAGTCCGTCGTTCTGGGGTTAGCGCGATAGCCCCGAAAGCCGTTGAAAAAACTCCGTCCTACATAAGCTTCAAGTTGGGTGCGATGCGAACGCTCTGGATTGAGGCGTATCTGGTATTTATTACGAGTGCTGCTGTTGTTTAGGGAAATTGTGTGATATGCGTCTTTCTCTGCTCACCCTCTCGGGGCTTGCCGCCCACGTTGCTGCCACTGACCCAGCAGCGACGACTGCTTCTGATCCCGCTTATACTAGTGCGCTGCTATCAAAGCTATGGAACGGGATTCCAGTTCAGACACCGGCGGTTCACTCGGTAATTGAGCCAAGTCCTATCCCAGCAAAGGACTTGATCCCGCCGCCATACTTACCAAAGCTCGAGAGCGACTACCGACTGCCGCCAGACTTTGTGTGGGGATGGGCAAACGCTGCTTCCCAATGCGAGGGAGCAGTAGACGCCGACGGCAGGGGCCCGACTATCTGGGATTATGTAGGCCACCGCGGCCTGGTCGAAGCAAATCAGACTTTCGACATTGCCTCAAATCACTACTACCAGTACAAGCAGGACAGCGCTCGACTAGCTGCGTTGGGAATCCCGTACTACTCGCTGTCCATCTCATGGTCGCGCATCTTCCCTTTTGGCACAGGTGCAGTCAATGATGCAGGCCTTCAGCACTATATTGACGAGGTTGATGACCTTATTGCCAATGGAATCACTCCAATTGTAACCCTCCATCACTTTGACACGCCCTACGTGCTGCAGCAGGCATATGGAGGTTTTGGCAATGAGCAAATTGTCTCTGACTTTGAAAGCTACGCCCGAGTAGTGTTCAGCGCATTAGCCGACAAGGTGAAGCTTTGGGTCACAATCAATGAGCCTCAAGTTTACTGCCGTGGAGCTTCCAAAATGGCCCCCGGAGGGCCGCCCTCTCCTGAGGACACGGCCAAAATCATGTACACCTGCGGCCACAATGTGCTGCTAGCTCACGCTGCAGCGGTTCGGGTATACCGCGAGGAAATTGAGCCAAAGTATGGCAAGGGCCAAATCTCTTTCAAGAATTCCGTTCAATATACCCCTCCATTGTCCAATGCGACCGACGATATTGCGGCGTCGGAACGCAATTTACTGATGGAAGGCGACTGGTTTGGGCACCCCGTATACAAGAATGGCGACTATGCAGAGGAAATGAAGGCGGTATTAGGCCCCGATATTCTCCCCCAATTCACCCCTGAACAAAAGGCTGCAATCAATGGATCCACTGATTTTTACGCCTGGGACGGGTACACCGGCCAGCCAGTCAAGAGCCCGTCCACTGGCGGGTTTGATGGGTGTGCCAATGACCGGGCACACCCACTGTGGCCCAATTGTGCTGAAAACGTTTATGAAGTCGATGGGTGGTTGGTCGGCGCTCAAGCAGATGACCACTCAGACTGGCTGCACGTCACCCCAGGCAATTTCCGTCAAGGCATCAAGTACCTGTGGGATCGGTACTCTCCGCCAGCGCTCATGGTCATGGAGTTTGGCATGCCTCAATGGGGAGAGGGCAAGATGCCTCTGTCCCAGGCTATTTACGACTCAGAGCGCACAAACTACTTCCACCTCTATCTCCACGAGCTATTAAATTTGGTCAACGAGGACGGGGTTAATGTGACAGGGGCGATTGCATGGGCAGCCACCGACAATATTGAATGGATGTCAGGAACCATTCCTCGGTTCGGGCTCCAGTATGTCAATTACACCACTCAAGAGCGACACTTCAAAAAGTCGGCATTTTATTACCGAGACTTCTTTCAGCATTACACCCGGCCACGCTATAGCGTTGGAATTCGGCCAGTTGTTCAGCAGTTGTTTGAAGCAATTGGGTTCAGATGACCCAACTTCCTTTCTAGGCATGTAAAAAGAGTAGAATGAGAGAGTAGAATGAGAGGGCAGTGAGAGAACAATGAGAATGGTGGTAGTAGTAACTAGAAGCGGATTTGTGAATGGAATAGACGTATCATTGCTGGAGTTTAGGGAGTTCAGGATTCTTCAATTGACTATCGCAGGACGATCTGGGATTTACCTGTAAGGGGTATTGCAATTATAGAAATTCACGATGCAACCACGTTGCTAGAGCGACTGTGACTTCTAGCGCCGAAAATTCGTGCATCTCACATAACTGTGGTATCGGCGGACAGGGTCATTTTTGGTGGTGCTAGTCCGAGACATCCCCACCTTGGCAATTACCTCCGAGACATTTTTTGATTTATGCTGCACGCCGAATTTACGCGACTTTCAAATTTGCCGCCATGTCTTCGGATTCTCAAGATCAGTGGCTACAACAGCAGTGGTCGAGAATTCAAAAAGTGCAGGCTTTAGATGCAAGGTATTGGCCCAAATTCGAGCAGCTGATGCGTCAAAAGGAGAAACTGGAAGAAGAAATTAAGATTGAGTATCAAAAGCTAGAGGTAAGCAGTGGTGCAATGGATGCAAAGAGACAGACGCGACCCGGGCAGTCCGCACATTTCCTGATTTAACTAGGAACTGACAATCAAATGTGAAAAGGAGATCATCAAGTGACGTCAGCTCATTAGTATTCTGCAAATATGTTCGGGATGTTACCAATCCTGAAGTATCTTCGGCACGTTACGACTGAAATTCCGACTGAAATTCGTGCCACTCACTGCTTTACAATACATTTGCTGATTAGGGCTATACAATAATACATTGATTGGTTACTGAAACCACTTTTGGACGACCGGCTGCGACTCTGCAGGTAGCTTTTGGAATAGCGCCACGGCGTCCTGTTGAGGGATTCCGCCTAGCAACACTCGGGTCGCTCGCACAACATGGGCGGCAGTCTTGCCGACAATTGTTTCATTAACCAGGGCCTGGGCCACCGAATCAAACACCTTTGGAATCTGAGACGTGGCAGCAGAATGGCTTTGGTCCATTATGTCCGACAAGAACAGGTATGCAAAAGGGGCGCACTCGTCGTCAGTAATGATGGGGAGAGTTTCGATCCAGTTTGAGATCGCCAAGTCCAGGTCGCCGCCGAGCCGGAAGCCATGCTGGCGGAGAATTTTGGCAATTGCCGAGCTCGCATTTTCAGTCACAAGGATGTTTTCTTCACTGCGAGCGTCGGGAACGTTGGCGACACTAAACAACGTTGGCAGCGCCGCAATCACCGTGTCCGCATAGTTCTCGCCACCGTGCTGGGCGGCAATGCCAATTCCATACGCAGCGGCCTGGCGCACTGCTGCGTCTCCTGACACCAACGCGTCCACCATCTTGGACAGGAACTTTTGGTGGTATCGGTACGACTCTGCTCCAGTGTACTCAATGAGGTCGTCAAACACGCACAGTGCCCAGTGGCGACAGTCGTCGTTGTTTGAATTCAGGAACGACTCGGCAAGCGGGACCAAGCTATCAAATGCATTGAGGAAGTTGACCCGTCCGGACTTGAAGGCACTGTGGATGACCTTGTTGATCTCCCCAATGAGCTCCTCGTCGGCGGATTCAGCGTCCTCTTCTTCCACGTCCTCGGTAAACTCGTCCACATCATTGCGTCCTTGTACTCGTTCGGCATATCCTTGAAGCGATAACGCCATGGCGCTCACTAGCCCGTCCATGTCAGCAGCCGACAGCGCGCCGGGGCCCAGCAAGTCAATTGATCGGTAAATTCCAGAGTAGAACCCAGACACCACTTCGACCAGGTTGTCGATCTTGAGCACGTCAATCATCTTTTTGAACATTGGCGCCCACAATTCCAACACCAGCGGGTCCTGGCGCGCCCGGTCTTTAGCAGTGCCGTTGGTCTTGGCTGCAAACTGTTGGGCAGCCGTGAGCAAGTGCGGAACTGCCTGCGACGCAGCATACCGCACTCCGTCGTGGTAGAAAAAGTTGAGACTGTGCAGAATCACGTCAGACACAATCTCTTTCACGTACGGGTAGAATTCGTCTTCAAGCTCGGCCGCATACACTCGTAGCAGCTCAATTGCTGATGCCTTCTCGTCTAGCATTGTGGTGTGAATGCCAATATACTTGCCCTGGACAGGGATAATTTCCCAACCTTCCTGCTGGTCATACTGGTCAATGTCGCCCTCATCTTCAATCAGGGCCAAGTCCGGCTTGTGCTTGGCTGCTTCGAGCAACGGTGGCATCACTCCGCCCAGGTACGGGACAAAGTCCTTACCGATGATTCGGCATATCCGCCCCCATGCGTGGACGAGATAGGACTGGCATGGGTCGTCCGCATCGGTGATAGACTGCTGGATTGTCCCAAAGATCGAAATGGTCTCAGCAACTTGGGGTCCAAACTGCTCCTTGCCAACTGCCAACGCAATCAGCGTGGTGCACTCAATTGCCTTGGCCTTAAGCAGCCGGTACTCTTGAGGGGTATCGGATTTGAGCACGTTGAACAGCAGGCCAATCAGGGTGTCGTAGTACTTTGAGAATTTAGACTCGGCAGCGTCGGCGACAATGGCGATTGTCGTCAGCACCTGCTCCTGTACGTACCGCTTGGGGCTTTCGAGCAGCACTAGCAGGTGCGACAGCAAGTCGTCAAGGTAGGGCTCGAGCACCTCCTTAGTAGCGTGCTCGGAGAAGTTGACCATGGCAGCGGCAGCGTGGACCTGGACGCGAGGTACTGAGGTCTTGTCAAGCATTAGGATGAGCGCCGGTAGGATACGGGGTCCGCAGGTGTTTTGAATGACCGCCGCAAAATCCGTCGACATTTGGCCTAGTGCGTTACAAGTCGCCCACTGCACTCGAGGGTGCGAGTCTTTGAGCAGCGGGATTACCATGTCGAGAATCTTGTCCAGCTCGCCAATCATTACGTCACGGCAGCCCTCGGCGACGTTGGATAGCGCCATAAGCGCAGCGTGGCGCTCTCGCCATTCGAACGAGCTAATCATTTGCGGGAGCCATTGGAACAGCGGCGGCAGCATCACCTGGCCACCCAACTTGAGCGCCATTCGGTCCAAACTCTGTTTTGCGGCCGCATACGCCTCGTCATTGTCGTCAGTGTTTTGGACGTCATCCTCGTTATTCCAGTCGGCCGCGTCGTCGTCGTCTTCGCCAACCTCGGTCATCATTGCCAGGCATTGCATGACCATTTGCTCAGTGTAGGCTGGTTCCTTTTTGCACATATTTGGAGCCTCGTCGGCAAACGTGGTCAGCAGTTCGAGGGCCGACAGACGCGCATTAATATCCATATCCTTGTCGCGGGCGACTGAGATGCAAAAGTCAATCACCACTCGGAACATTGGCGCAAACATTTTCGGCGCCAGCCCGGCCAGATCGATGAGCGATTCCAGCACTGACGACAGCTCGTCGCTCTTGTACTGCTCTCGCAGCGGCGTCAGCACATTAAGGAGGTCTGGCAGCAGAGGGTTGAGAGTCGACCACGACTGTCGCGACAGGGTCTGAAAGAATTGCGTAAACGCGTTTACGGTAGAGATGCGGACGGGCTCGGACGAGTCCTTGAACCCAGCCAAAAACACTGGCACCGACTGGGCAATAAGTTCTTCGCCAATCAGCTCAGGCACCGTCGCCAGAATTCGATATGACGACTCTCGCACCCCAGCCTGGGGATCCTTTGATCCCTGAAGCATGTGATTAAGCAAGTCGGGCCATTCACCAGACTTTGTTCCAGGGCGCGCGAGCTCAGCAATCGCGTCCGACACCTTGTGGCGCACATCGTCGTTGGACTCGGACACAAATCCCTGCAGCAGAAGCGCCTTTATTTGGCCAATTGCCTCATCTGATACCGTGTCCACAATTCGGGCCACCATTTCATCGTGAGGAGGTTGGCGAGTGGAAATGCGGCGAAACAGCACCGCCGAAAACGACCTGCCGGTGGTTGTGTCGCCCTTAACCGCCTGCTCGACCAGTCCAATCAGCAACGCCTCGATCTTTTGTGGTCCTCCGCCAATCCAGTCCGTGTTGAGGCTCTGCTCTGCCGCCGACCGACGAGTGTTGTCGGGCGAAGTTAGAGACGACAGCAGCTCAATAAGGCTCGCGGTGACATCAGGAGGGAGTAAAGACATGTTCGGCTTCCAAACAAACACCAGCTGCAACTGTAAAGACCGCTATTCACCCCACAACTGTGCAGTTCAAAAAGGTCAGCAATCGCAGCAAGCCAAAAACGTAGCCAACAAGTATGGGACCACTATGGGACCAGGAGAGACCAAGGGAGTCTAAGGGCCGAGGTCTAGGTCTAGGTTCTAGTGTAGGGGGTCCTTAATCCAAGAACAAGGGCAACTGACGCCCGAATGAAGAGGTATATTCGCCAGAGATTGCGCGGATACCAGAAGAAACCCGAGGAGCCGGCTACTGAAGACGAAAAAGTCAAAAAAATATTTGTTCAAACCCGCCAAAAAAATGGTAGAAAAATCGTCGTTTGGCGTCGAGATGGCTGAGTCAGAGCTGAGTCAGGATGTCGAACCGGAGCGAACATGATTAGGGGAGAGCGGGGAGCAGAGGACGAGTGGGATCAGGGGTTGGGCGGTGGAGGGGGCTGGCAGGGGTGGTGTGGTGTGTATTGCAGTACTGGTATATTGGCGCTATTCTCTACTGTTGGCTGTGGCCACCTGTTGTTTGATAGGGTTCTATGTTGGAATTATTCACGGCTGTGCAGAAGACTGGCACAGGACATGTCCGTTATATACTACAAGATAAGTTGAATGGAGAGCTATGTAGTCAAGGTATTCGATCTGGCGTTTGGCAATTTACCTGAGTTCGCCAATTTTACCATATTCAGCCACTTCCGCCAGTTTTTGCCAGTTTTTGCTGGTTTTTTGCCAATTTTTCGCCCCAATTTTGGGTTTTTGCCAGTGTTCAGCAGCCTCTAAGCCATCTCGTGCCGATCTCCTGACCTCATTATTGTGGCTTCTGACTGTTTACAGCAGCTTCTGACCAATAATACTATCCCCTGGCCCTTGTGGCTCCTTATCTCCTATTCTACACATTGCAATCGGAGATTCATAGTACAGTCATATAAGTACCTCACGTCGTGTCCTGCTCGGTAGTCAGTGACCAGGTTCTGCGGCTATTTTCAGGTGAAATTTCAAGTCGAGACATTCGACGACACCTCGGGTTAGGGTTTTGACAATGGAGTTGGTCAAAAAGTTCAAATACAGCGAAACGCTGAGTACAAGTAAGAGCAATTGCAACTGAATGGGCTCGTGGGCCATGCTTAGGCGGCTGCTCTGGCGGCTCCTTTCGCTTCGCTTTTCCTGGACCTAGGGTGGCTGCTAACTAGACACGCTTACAAAGAGTGCGACAGTGCTGGGGTCGATCGATTCTCAGTCGGCAATTATTGTGCTCAGCAAGACTGGGTTCGCTACAGATTCCGCTGAGTTTCAGCACTCTCTTCTCCTCGACGGCATTCGCCAGCTGGAAAAAAACGATGTCTACTCGTGGCATCTTGGAACGCTGGCTCAGGATGTAGACTCCAATCCAGCGGTCAAGGTCAATCTCATCTACCCAGCTACCGAAACCCACATCAAGAAGTACCGACCCCAGCCGAGAAAGCTAATTGTGGAAACTCCAGAAATGTACCAGCAGCATGTGGTGCCTTACATTGAGACAATGAAAGGAGACCGCATTCAGTGGGTGTACAACATTCTGCAGCACGGAGCGGAGGCAGACCGGGTCGTGTACAAGGAACAAGGCGACAATGGGTTCTACCTGATTCCCGATATGAAGTGGGACGGCAAGTCGCTGCAATCGCTGTACTTGGTTGCATTACCGCTGCGGTATGACCTGTCGTCAATCCGAGACCTCACTGAAGCCGATATCCCTTACCTACTCCACCTCAGACAGAAGATCCTGTCTGTGGTATCATCGCGCTACAAGGTGGACTCTGATAATCTCAAGCTCTATTTCCACTACCAGCCGTCATACTATCACATTCATCTCCATGTCTCGGTCATTGGCAATGAGCAGATGGACTTTGGCAAGTCAATTCTCCTGGATAACGTTGTGGACCAATTGCGGTTCTTGGGTCCAGAAGGAATGAAGAAGGCTACGCTATCATACTTTTTAGGTACCCGACACGATTTATATTCAAAGCTTAGCTGTCAATAGAGGAATATGGCAAACGCATTTTATATTCAATTCATTCTCAGCAATTCCTTAGATGTACTACTGAACTTGCTGGAGCACAATGCCTGATTCCGGAGTTTCTGCACAATTATGGGCTGTCTATGTTTTTTCTATTAGGAATTAGAATATGTGGTGCTATTGTGTTCTAGCGTTGGCATTTCAACGCGGGTCTTGTTTACTTTCACAAAATAAGCAAATCTCACTCCCCAGTTAGGCCATTCTAACGTTTTCCCCGGAATTTTGTGGTCATCGCATCCCAATTTGGAAAGTCATCTCGCTCATCTCGCTTAATTGGCGTTAAATTGCGCAGGGATTATGGTAATCAGCAGCGGGTTGCGAGTTTGTGGCCCAATCTCTTAATATATAAACCCCATCAATTCCCCGAGTTTCTCATTTTCTCCTTCTCAATTGAACTCACTCTCGACGCCAATTCCGAATCGGCCGAGGAGGTTTCAGCCAGTCAGTTGCTAGGGACGGCCAGCCCTTGCAATCGGTCAACTACACTACGCACAGGCTAGCGATAGTGTTGGGTGGAGCACCAACTGTTAAGTTCAAGTGTAGCGTCGCTGGGTGGTGGTCAACTGATCTCTTCGTTTACTAACTACTTAGAGGCAGGGACGACTCGTGGGGTCTGAGACGGTCCGCAAATGCGGTAGTGAGGGGATGGCACTGCCACGTATCTTTGGTTGCATTGAGCGAGCACCAGCAGAGCCAGGTACCAGCTCAACCATAAAGCAAGGCAGCGCTGCCTTGCGCTGCCTCAACCTGTTGCTTCTTGCAATAGGAATGGTGAGGAGAAAAGGCGTTGCCAGCTGTCTCGCTGCCTCAGCCAATCGCCTTCGGGTGATTGGAATGGTGAGGGAAAGGCCCCGCAGCTTGGAGCTGGCGTTTCTGCTGGTTCCAGGGTGCACCCCAGGCACATCGCCGCTACTTAGTGGCCATTGCTTGAACCAATTCCTGGCTAGCCTCCCCCAGCGACCGCCCTTGTCCCTGCACCACGCGGTCTCGACAGATACGACGTGGTGCAGAGATAGGTGCGTTGGTCGCCGTCGGTATATAAACCCACGACTGTCCAGACTGAGCATCACTCTCTGGTAATGGAACTTGAGCAAGTCACTAGGTGCTCCTGGAACCAACCGCTAGCCAGATAGCAAAGGAGACAACTGTCGTTCTGGTCTCGGTATCAATAAACTGAATCAGCTTATACTTACATAGTATCGGTCTATACACGCCATTAGTGGGCACCTACTTGATTCCTGCTATGACCTCTGGGTCTCCAATCTTCGGTTCGCTTTACATGTTTTATTTCTTCTGCGCCTGTTCCTTCCATACCCCCCACGCCAGACCGGATCCAGAATCTCGTCACTTCTGAGTCCTATTTTGATCCCGTATCAGCACGTGTATGAAATCTAATCAGTCGCCGTACTTTTCAACTAGCAATCATGAAGTTTGCATTGTAAGTGAGGAGATTCGAGGTGGTTGATAGAGGTTGGGAGCGGGTAAAACGTAGCTTTACTGGGTGATTCGGGTCTTTCTAAGCCAGTTCTAACAAGTCATCTTCGTGAAAACCTCGTCCCAGAATGGCGGGAGCAATATTTGGACTATAAAGTGAGTACAGAATGAGTGAAAAATCGCCCTGATACGACTGGTGCTAACATAGGGAGGCAAAAAGCTGCTGAAAAAGGTGGCTAATGCTACTCCAGACCCGAGAGAGGACGCAGACCCTCGGCTGCTGCCCCCAGACAGTTCACAGGGCCCCCAGGACTCCCAGAACCCGCAACCCCCTCCACAAGACTCGCCAGAAAGTGCTGAACACCGGCCTGGACCTAGCGGGCGCGATCCGAGTCATGAAACGATAAGGACAAACAGCAGAGGCAGCGGGACTACCATTGGCCCCGATCAGGTCCAGCAGATGCCAATTGAACTGCCCCCACCAGCAATAACCGTGCCTACGGGGACTCACTGGCCCTCTCCACAGGCCCAGGGCAACCCAAATCAGGGGCAGGCGCCTGCCAAGACGGAGGTTCCAGCAGGCAGCTCGCTGCGGGTCAGACAGACTCCAGAGTCTAAGGCGTCTCCAAGATCAAACTCCCGAATGGGCAGACTGACCGACAGGTCTCCGCTACTCAACCAGCTGGTGTCTCCTGGGTACCAGTCGTTTCTGTCGCCTCGACGTAAGACTCGCCAGGCTGCCGAGTCGCAGTTTGTGGACTGGATCGATAAAGAGGTCCAGAAGATCAATTCCTTCTACACGGACCGAGAAAAGGAGGCCGTGGAGAAGTTCTTGCTGCTCCAGGACCAATTGATCCGGATGGTTGACCACAAACAGAGCATTCGCAAGGAGGGCGCCATTGACCGGGCCAAGCAGAACACAATCTCGGTCGTGGCTAAGAAAATCGGCCTTCCCTCTCTCCCAAACCTCGTGAACGACCGACTACTTGAACGACGGCTGTCCAAGCAGCAGGGCTCTGCTGGTCGAGGCAGCGGCGTAGGCGCCAGCCATCCGGGCGACGACTACGTCAAGGCTACTGAGGACTGGGAAGTTGTATACAGTGCTGCTAAGCGACAGCTCAAAGCGTCGGTCTCTGAGTACTACCGATCATTAGAGCTGCTCAAGGGGTACCGGGCTCTGAACCAGACTGCGGTGAGGAAAATCGTCAAGAAATTCGACAAGGCGACTAATAGCTCGCTGTCACCAAAGTACCAGAAGATTGTTGCCGACTCGTACTTTGCCAAATCGGACGTGCTCGAGAATTTGACAAACAAGACTGAGGAAATGTTTGCAAAGTACTTTGAAAACGACAACCGCAAGAGTGCAATTGAAAAGCTCCGCGCAAAGGAGTCGACGCCCCAGAACTACAGTTCTATGTTCAATACTGGCCTCTTTTTGGGCCTCTCGCTTCCATTCTTTGTCCATGCAATCTATATGGGACTTCATCACCTCGCCGAGGGGACTCACCCAGATACAGAGTACCTTTTCCAGGTGTGGGGTGGTTTCTTTATGGTGAACCTCATCCTCATGCTATTTTCGCTCAATCTGTACGTGTGGACGCGGTACAAGATCAATTACCCGTTCATTTTTGAGCTGGATCCTCGCCACCAACTCGACTTTCAACAGTACGGAGAAGTTCCGGCGTTTCTAATGTTCCTAATGTCTTTCTTTGGCTGGCTCACCTTTAACGACTTTGCCCCCAATTCATACCCAGCAAAGTACTTCCCTCCAATTTACTTGGTAATAGCGGTCCTGATTTGGGTAGTCCCAGTGCCAATTCTCCATTGGCGATCACGACGATGGCTGCTAGTTGCTTGCTGGCGTCTGCTGCTCAGTGGATTGTACCCAGTCGAGTTTCGGGATTTCTTTCTTGGTGACATTATGTGCTCGCTCAACTACTCACTATCGAATGTGTCATTCTTTTTCTGCCTCTATGCGACCCACTGGGAGTACGTGTACCCTGGGTCCCCACACACATCGCGATGCTCATCGTCCAAGTCCCGAGTGCTGGGGTTCCTCAATGCATTGCCAGGAGTGTGGCGTCTGCTGCAATGCTTGCGTCGATTTGGCGACACTGGCGACTGGTTTCCACATCTTGCGAACGGCGCCAAGTATTCCTGTCTCATTTTGTACTACATGTTCCTGTCGCTGATGCGCATTGACCAGGGCAATTCCGATGCCATTCGCGCGCTGTTTATTGTTTTTGCATCTATCAATGCCGTATACTCAGCGGTGTGGGACATTCTAATGGACTTCTCACTGGGCCAAGTGGGCTCTAAGCATTGGCTACTCCGAGACGAGCTGGCGTTCCCGCAGAAATGGCCATACTATACAATGATGGTGTTGGATCCCATTATGCGGTTCTCGTGGGTGCTGTACGCAGCATTCTCGCGACAGATCCAGCAATCGGCCAAAATTTCATTCTTTGTGTCACTGATCGAGCTCTTGCGACGGTTTTTGTGGGTCTTCTTCCGAGTCGAAAATGAGCATTGCTCCAATGTGGTCCGGTTCCACGCATCGCGAGACCTAGTGCTTCCGTACCACCCCCGACGCGAAGAAGACCGCCGAACCGATGAAGAGGGCGGGTTCTTACTCCAGAACCAGCATCGACACCGCACCTGGGACCCCGAAGAGTCTGCAATTGATGACGGAACTCGGCCAATTGAGGCCCAAGAGCCTCGAAAGATGACACGACGAGAGACACTTGCTAATATCGCTACGCCAGTGCTGAGAGCAGTCAATCGCGCCCACACCGCCGATTTCCAGCGGCGTAAAGCTCCAGTGTCGGTTGAAGACAATGATGACGACGACGACGACGATGACGACGATGACGATGATGAATAATCGTGTGTAAGTTCTCAATCATATTTTCAGTCCATATATACTAATCATACAACTAACATTTGAAGCTCTTACTCGAGGTGTTGTCCCCGACTCTGACCACGGGTAGTCCTGCTGAGCCTGCCGTTTCGCATTTTTACACTCTCTCGCTCACTGGATAGTGGTTCCTTTCCAGTATCCTGTACGTAATGCTTAAAGAAATCCCGAAAGTAAAAAGCGCTCTTCTTGAACGACCGCTGCCCTGTGTTATAGTCAACGTACTGCATTCCGAATCGCGGCCCAGTCCCTTCCCGCCATTCAACGTTGTCCATTGCACTCCACCCTAACGCGCCGGTCAAATTGACCTCAGGCACCAATTCCAGGAGCGCATTGAGGTAGCCCTGGTAGTACGTAACGCGGTCTGCATCGTACTTAGCTTGAGGGAGCGGTTTAGACGACTCGTTTGCAGCTGCAAACCCGAATTCAAATACCATGTACTCTTTGGGCTTGAACGAGTCCCAGGACCACTTGATGCCCTGTTTGAACATGTCTGGGGTGTCGTGGAGCCAGCTGTCGGTTCCTGGGTCAGAGGGCGACCCGACGAGCCAGTCTCCGGGAGTCAAGTAGACCGGCTCTGCACATACTGGCCAGGATGGGTGATTTGGGTCGGATGTGCACTCGTCGAATGAGGATTTCGCACTGGCAGGCTGGACCGGTACCTGAGGCGCCCTCGGATCGAGGATTGGATCATCAATTTCAAACTCATCGTCTTGAGGTGCCGAGACGGGGAACCCAGTGTATCCGTCCCAAGCATAAAAGTCGGCAGAACCCTGGACCAATTTTTTTTGAGCTGGGGTGAATTGGGGCAGGGTCGATCCAAGACTGTCCTTCATGGACTGCGGGTACTCTCCGTCCAAAAACACAGGCTTCCCAAACCAGCCAGCGCTGAATTCAAGCGACCGCACCGACGCAGCTTTGTCTTGGGCCGATGATGTCAATGGCGGAGTGAAGTCCCACGAATTGGTAAACGAAATCTTGCCAGACCATCCGCGGTTACGCTTGTTGCGCCGAAACACCTTGACTGCTTCGGCATGGGCCAGCAGCAGATTGTGCCCACACTTGTACTGCCGGTCCAGCGGCGAATTCACATCATGAATGGGGAAAACCTTGTCTGGTACTGTGGCGGGCCAGGTCGCATAGTCGTTGCAGATGATTTGAGGCTCGTTGAAGGTGATCCACAGCGGCACCTTTTCCCCCAATGCGTCAAACACGACGCGCGCATAGTTTGCAAAGTCCCTCACAATTCGGTCATCCAAGAACCCCCCGTACCACTTCTGCAGCGTGTTGGGGAGGTCCCAGTGGTACAGAGTCACAATTGGGGTCACCCCAGTATCGACCATAAACTGGACCAGGTCTTTATAAAACTGCAGCCCTTTTTGATTGACAGTGCCATTACCAAATGGCATGATCCGGGACCACGATACTGACAAGGAGTAGTACGGGATGCCGAACTGTGCCATTCGACTGATGTCCTGCTTGTACAGATAGTAGTGGTTCGCGGCAATGTCAAGGTTATGATCGCCTTTGATGAACCCATTGACAGAGTGTGAGACCACATCCCAAATCGAAGGACCCCGGCCGTCTGCCTTGACTGCGCCTTCAATCTGAGGCGCCGTCGCGGCCCATCCCCATACAAAGTCCTTTGGCAATGAGCCGGGTACGTTGAGCTTGGGCAGGTTTGGCGGCGGAGATAGCTCGTCGGGCTGTAAAGCTATTGGAGGCAGGACGGCAGTGACAGTGGCAGTTTTGACCTCAATTCCATCCCACAGCTTCTCAATTGGAGATTTAGTTGCATTCGACACAACATTAAGCGAGACTGCTGAGAGGTTCGGCGAGCTATTTTCGGACAGCTCACTAGGCACAATGAAATCGCTAACAGCCAAGTCCCGAGGCGAGTCCGCGAGAACCGCTGGCCACTGCAACGAGATCAATGCCAACACTAGCATTGCACAGCGGCCGTCCAGCCGAGACCGAGGCTGCTTATATGGTTTGAGTGGTTCATTATGGAGTAGCAGTTACCAAAACAAGCAGAGGTCTGGAGCCGGAGCCACACCTCTGATTAAATGTTCGTCTCTTTGATCGAATGCATCACATATCTTATCTGATTTGCCGTCCACTCAGCCATAGCTTCCATAAATTTGCGGAAAGTTTTTCATCTCTCGTGGACCACGACCGCAATACATACTTTCCTGGCTCTCCTGAAACGCTTTCTCGACTACAACCACCTAACTTTCATACGTTTTCTCTGCGTGATGGCGCCCATGCCTACCAAAGGGCCCAGCTTGGTGCCTGGGATAGCGGTGGAAACGGGGTCCAGCATGGCGCTGGATTCAGCATCAATTGTTGAAAAACTACTGCCCTCATTAACCAAATATCCTGGTCCAAAGGAATTGAGAGATAAATTCAACGAGTCTGCTGAATTGCTGGAAGACTAGACGTCTTTCAACTCCGGCATTGACTCTATTTCAGTGCCCAGACCATCGGCCTCTCTATTGGCTGATTCACACTACCTGTATCATGATACCAGTCACTGGCCAGCATTTCGATATAATTCTGGAGAAGAAGATGAGCTATCGGCCGGATTGAGTCGTTTCTGAGTCAGTATTTCGCGCTGCGAGCACCAGGTCTTGTTGGATGCTGTCCAAAGAATAGTTAACATGCTCCACAGTCCTTCCAATATTGGTTCAGATGATCCAGTTGGCCGCCCTACAACTGCTCTACTGCCTGCTGCTCCTGCGTGAGTACCGGCTTGCCCATATTCTCCCCACACAACCCTGCAGCCGCCTGCAAGCTGTCAGCTTGTCAGCCAACCACAATGCAGCTTGACAATGCATTGACATACGGCGATGCTATTGTTCTGTGGTCACAGACGCGGCAGCCAGAAGCTACTGTGCTTCACCGATCACCGACTGCGACTACGGTGTATAAACGGACCCAGACTGTGTCAGCCAGACTATGTCAGCCAGACTGCACAAGCTAGACTGTGCTCGCCAGCGCCGTGACTCAGCGTGCAGTAGTACCGTCTAGCCTGCCCATGGCTGCTCTCTGCTCGCTCCTCTTGGCCTCGGGTGCCCGTCGGTCCGACCGTCGGTCCGCTGCCCGTCGTCCTCCTTCTTTCTACGCTCCATCTCAACTTCCACTCTAACCCCGCCTGCTGGTTCTGGACGCCCAGCCACTCACCAAGACATGATAGCCGGCCTGGTTACTAAAACCGGAGCCCAAGGAGTCCCCGAAACCGACCCAAACTGGGACCGCCAGCGCCTAATTAGGAGGCTGGTTACCTGACTCAGCCGTCACATAAGCAGCCAATCCTCTCAGTGCTCCCACACAGACAAGACCTAAAACGGATAAGGACTGATTTTTTCAATATATAATCACAGACTGCCCATACCGGTCCGATGCTGGTTGCTGCGCGCTGCTGGAGATACGGGCACACTGCACCATGATTCCTGCAAATTTCGAGACCATGGTCGACACCACTCAGTACCGTCAGTACGACCAGTTCGGACCGACAATGTTCTCATTGTCCCAGCAATCTCCATTTCACCCCCTCCCTCACAACCACAATGCTGCTCCTACTCATGGCTCGGCAACCTCCAAACGCAAGCGCGAAGAAGACGACAGCGGGCTGTCAACTAAGAAGGAGCACTTGCGCGCTATGCAAAGACGAAAATTAGAGAGCCAATTGGTGCAGATTCAACAGATTTGTTTCACCATTGACAGCCAATACCACGGATGGGACGAGTTTGACCTGCGCCGATCGCCTCAGGCGGTGCAGCGTCTCAACGTGTTGTACCGAGGCATCGTGCTGCGCCAATTACTCAATGTCGGCGCGCTGCCAACCTCGAATTTCTCGTCCTCAGAAGTCCTGAGCATTCTGAACACTCCCGATCTCGCAATGTTCGACCAGCTGTCGACCCAAGAGCGGTTCGATAGCGTTCATGCGTACCTTCGAGACCGATACTGCTACTGCTTCTGGTGCGGAACAGTCTATGACGATGTCGACGATTTCCAGAACTGTCACCACTAGCAGGGCGCAGGCGACTGACTTAACAACGGCACATTGGAGCCGCCATGGTGGCCGGCTGCGACACACTGACTTTACGAGCATGAGCTCAACTGGCCTGGAGCCAGTATTATTTAATGCAATAGCCCACTTAGACAGAGGCAATTGTCCCAAACGCAGCTGGAGCACGCTGAATGTAGTGTCCCCAGCTTGCGGCGAAATTGCGACCTGAATATTAAAAAAGGACTTGAAATGTTAGCTTGAAATGGCACACTACTGGGTTAGTATCAGTGTGGCACTCGCCTCCTGGTCCCGATCGCGTGTGTACTCACCTCATAAGCGCTATGCCTGGGCGCTATGCCTGCTGAACCTTTGCGTAACTGGGCGGCTTCAATTTGCGTCGCAAGGACTTTGCAATCCATGGTGGAATCAGAGCAGTCGCTGTAATGAGCGCCGTCTTCCAGTAGAAGCCTGGCTTCTTGACATAACCCAGGTCAAAGTAGTCTCCGAGAAAAGGAAACGACGCTGCGTACGCGCCCAACGTCAGCACCTCCGCTAAGAACATGACCCGGTTCCAAGTAATAATTTCGAGCGCCACCATAATCAGCTCATTGAGCAACAATGCAGTGTAACTCACCGTCACAAGGCGCTCAAACAGCTTCTGGTCAAGACCAATAAATACCTGCGACAGGCCCTGCACAATTAGGCCCTGATATAGGGAAATTAGGACCCATACAAAGAAACTGCGGTACGATAGCGACCGCCCCTCCGTCAATTCTTTGTACAATTCCGGGAAAAGTCGTGCCAGGTCCTCGTCCACGTCCTTATCCAGCACCAGCGAAAATACCGGCGCCATGGTGTACACTGTAGCGTACCCGACCATAAGCCACCCCTGGTATAAGGCCAGAGGCTCAAACGACGACGCAATTGAGTATACCGCCTGACAAACTGAGATGATAAGGCCACGATGAATGACAAATTGGGCCAGTTTGGCTGATCTCTTGTATGAATTGCGACCGTGCCACAACAGCAGCTTTGTGAGATGGAAAAACTGCGTAATCGAGAAATCAGCCGCCAAAGATGCTTGCTTACCCTCCTTTCCGACGATTCCTACACCAACCGATGCTTCCTGGATCATGGACACGTCATTACCACCATCACCAATACAGCATACGCGCTTCTTAGTAGACGTCTTGATCAATTTGGCCACATCTGCTTTCTGTTGCGGGGTGCATCGACATGCAATAACCGCCGGCAGTCGAATTACCGTCTCCAAAAACTGTTCACGCAACTGATGAAGGTATAGCGACAGCGACTCGCCATCAATTAGCAAACAGGCGTCTGGCTTTTGACTGAGATACTCGAGGTGCTCCAAGGCCACGTCCCGCTCGGTGAGTTTTGTTACGGTGTGAATGTACTGTCCGCGCGAGACCAGCTTGGCGCTAATGGCGACGCATTTAGCCGTCTCCACCTTGTCCCCCGTTAGCATCCAAATCTTGATACCAGCGTTCCGCAACAACTCTAGCGACTGCTTCACGTCCTGTTGCAGCTTGTCCTCTACTCCGGTGAGCCCCAACAGCTCCAAATCGTACTCCAAGTGATCCCCAACCACCTTGCTCATTGCCCAGTCGCGATTGACCATTGACGCCGACGCAGCATTGTACTTTTCTAAAAATGTGTCATAGAGCTGTTGCGACAGCTTCTTGCGTCCAATCACTAGCGTCCGCAGCCCCTCTCGAGCCATATTACCCGTCTCCTCGTCCAGCCAGTCATTGTGCTGGACAATATGCGCCATTACGGTGTCGGCGCCCTTTTGAAAGAACCAGATCTCGTTCTTCGTCCTGTCCCGGACAATAATACCCATTCTCTTGGAATCAGAATTGAACGGAAACACATGCAAAATATCGTACTCAACCGAGGAGTGGGTCGCCTCGTGGGTGAGAGTCATCGAGTGGCGGTCACGGCGTGCCAGCGTCAGACCCACCGACCCCGTCCACTTAACAATGGCGATTTCGTCTGGGGATGCCGCCTGGTACTGCAGCTCGCCATCATCATACGACGGAGTGACTGAATGGCAGATCGCTAGGCAGGTGACCACGTCACGGATTCGAGTGCCAATCTCACGCTTACTTCGCTGGCTCATGGAGTCTCCAGCAATATACGCCGCTACTTCGTCCATAGCTTCCCCAGCATACGACACTGTTCCTAGATGCAGCTTCTTCATGACCATGTCGTTCTGAGTTAGAGTGCCGGTCTTGTCAGTGAGAAGGTACTCAATACGACCTAAATCCTCCGGAATGGTACTGGATCGCACAATTGTGCCCGGAATTGCACGGTCGTGCTCCATTTGGTACGAGTACACGGTTTTCCCCATGTCAAGGTTCACTCGGAGCGATACGGGAATAATGGTCGAGAATAGGACCAGGAATCGCATAATATCCAAAGGCCAATTGGGCCCAAACTTGTGGAGCGCCACCAGACCTACACTCAGTAGCAACACACAGGCACATAAAATCTTTGAAAGTGAATTGATCTCGAGCTCGAGCAGACCAACTTTAGACCCGGCCTTTGACGTGTTCATGGCCTGACGTGTGTCTCGTCCCGTGTACATGATAATGCCAATCGCGGACCCCGACGCTACCACGGTGTTAGCCCACAGAGTATTGTCAACAGACAGGCCCACGGCATCAGTGCCAGGGCTAGACGAAGCCTCTAGCTTGCCGACAAACTTGTGAATGTTCTTTTCTGGGGCGGCGGCCGTCACTACCACGGAACCGAGCGCATCAATGTCGACAGCTTGGGTCACAGGACACGCAATGCGCAGTTTCCAGTCTGTCTCACCGTCCAACTGGTCAGTGCGGATAAAAGACTCGCCATTATGCTCGGACGACTGGAGAAGGACCATGTCAGCGGGGACTCGTTGGTCTTTATGCAATCTGACAAGGTTGCCTACGCGGAGGTCTTTTGATTTTACCGGCTTGGCCGAGTCCACTAGCTCGAACAGCTCTGAGTTAGCTTCATTATCCCGTCGCCGCCTCTGAATGTCGTCAAATGCCTCTTTACCCATTGTAATTGTCAGCACAAACGCCAGCGGAACGACATAACTCGACAGGTACCCAATTCTGAGCGCGGGAATGGCCTGCGACAGCGCCACAAGCAGGAAATATAGGTTGAAGAAAAATTTGAACTGCTCAAACAAAATCACTGGGATAAACGTGATGGGGTTATATTTTGCATTCGACACTGCGTTTGTCGCATACCGATACGGCCGAGTTTGAGCCACATCTATAGCTACTCTTCGCCATTCTTCGTTCCCTGACGTCCTGCCGCTGCGTCCACCAGGGCCAACCGTATCTGGCTTTCCTAACAGGAGTGGCGCCTCATCATGGTCGGGCAGGTCTAACGGATCCTCCAACTCCAAGTCTAACGGGTCCAAATCTGACCCCGTCGACATTTTGCGTAATGGGATTTCTTCGGCCATCAGGGCATGCCAACCTAAACGGATCCGGCGGAACAGGCGAAGCCGGCGGAGTCGAAACACAGTGCAGAGAAGTACGACAAGTCACGCGTCCAGATTCAGTAGTGAGTGGGTGAAGGGCGTGGCGTAAAGCGCTTCTACAAGAGCTAATGTGGGCTCCGTCTAGAACAGTTGGAACAGTTGGCCAGTTGGCCAGACGTAGCAGTGGATCGGTACTGGGTTGTCTAGAGAGCCAAAAACGCTAGGAAAAGAGAAAAAAACTCGTCGATGTATCAACTCTGGCCGTTAGAATAAGTTTAGCCGACAAAAAGCACCCACTTACCTTCTGATTATCGCGCTGTAGTGCTGAGATGCTGGTAGGTACACGTTACGCAGCAGGAGGGCCAATTTGCCATCTAAAAGGGGATGTACAGAACGGCTGTACCAAAAATCCGTATTACCCATGTGCGGCTGATGCACGGCTGGATTCCCGCGTGGCTGTGCGAATCGCGTGCTCAGTGAAATTTCACCTAGAACTATCAGCAAGAGGACAACTTGGACTCAGTTCACTACACAGCTGCCATGTCGGTCCCGTTCTCGTCTTTAAATACGCCGGCTCCTGCTTATGACAGCCAATTTCTGCCGTCCAGAATCCACACTCCGCTGGGCCGGCCGTCGCCCGGAGCTCCGAGCGCCGGAGGAGCGACCCCAAAGCCGAGGCCAGACGAGCAGAAGCCGGGCTCAGGCACAGCTGGTGTTGCAGCGATGGCGGCTCCATCGAGTAGTGCTGGCTCACTGTCGATTGAGAAGGCGTTAGTGGACTACGAGCAGGCTGTGTCTCAGATCGTCCAGTCGATCACGAGCTTTTCCCCCCACAATGATTTGGTGTCCAAAATAGTGCAAGCGGACCAATTTCTGGGCCAGTCGGTGGACGAGCTGCTCGATCATCAGCGCACACAGGCGACCATCAAGCAGCTAGAGACGACGTCAAAGGACTTGGATTCCAAACTGAATCAGATCTTGATTGAGCTTGCTGACTGCCGACGGTCGCTTCAGGCGCTTCCAAAGACTCCTGCCGGCCCCGTAGACGACTCAGACTCAGATTCTACGCGGTTGAATGCAGGTGAGCTGCTGCGGTACGCTACCAAGATTACAAAGTTCACTAGTGCCCCGCCGGGGTACAGCCCAGCAGCCCCTGAGCACGCCAATTTGCCTTGGCCGTCAGAAGACGAATTACGACGTGGCGCGCTGGCAATTGCCGCCAACGAAGGTCCAGCCGAAGCCGAGACCACTGCTGATCCAGCAGCAGCGACGACAGCAGCAGCAGCGGCTGGTGGTGCTGAAGACGCAAATGCAAAGCCGGGTATTGGAGCTGGACGAAGGAGGTCCTCGCTCGTGTCGTATGGAGACCGGCCAGTGGTCGAGCCCACACAGCTACAGGGACAATTGCAAGGACAGCAGAATGCAGTACAGGAGCATCCACAGGTGCAAGGAGGAGAGAGCGCAGTGGTCGATTTGGACTTGTTTGACCCCGACGAGGACGACGACTGAGCAGGTAGAGCCAGACGAGTGTGGCAGTACACCACACCTTGGTAGTACGGCTGCGTGGCAGTGCTTGCACGGCGGTGAAATTTCACTGCCACAATGCAATACGAGGGGTCGAGCCAGCATGCGGCATCGTCGCAGCGTTACCAAGCTCGAAGAATGCCCGCAAGCAATGGTAATTGCGCGCCCAGCGTCTGGCGGGACGGGCGCGATCCGACAGAGAGATCGCCGGCGGGCCAGCCATTGCCGAAACGCCGATTAAAGTAATCACGTCATGCGCGGCTGACCCCGCAATCCGCCCATATAAAGGGTCCAGCAACACTGGACCCTTATAGACAAGGACTTTATATACAGGCATTTCCGGTACTGTGCTCGAGTTCTGTGTCGCGATAGTAATCAAGATGGGTGTGATTCTGTTTGGCGCTCACGGCAAAGTGGGCCAGTTAGTGTGCTCGAAACTCAAATCAGCAGTCACTGCGGTTGTCAGGTCGGATGCCCAGGCAGCAACTATTGAAAAACTGGGCGCAAAGCCGCTAGTGCTGTCGCTCGAAGGACCCTCTATTGACGACCTCACGTCGCATATCAAGGGCCACGACGCTGTGGTGTTCTCAGCTGGATCTGGTGGAAAGGGAGGCCAGGACGGCACGCTGGCAATTGACCTGGATGGTGCTGTCAAGACCTTTGAGGCAGCCCACGCGGCCGGAGTCAAGCGATACATTATAGTATCGGCGTGGCGAGCTGACGAGCGTGCAGTGTGGTACGGAACATCGCTTCGAGGATACTACATTGCCAAGAAGTACGCTGACCAGGTGCTGAGAACCACTTCTCTCGACTACACCATTTTGCAGCCAGCAGCGCTGCTTGATGGGCAGGGAACTGGCAAAGTCCACGATCCAAAGTCAGCCGTGGAAAGTGGCCAGCCTCAGAAGATCTACCGTGACGATGTTGCTGAGGTGATTGCCCATCTCGTGGCTAATCCCACCAAGCTTATCCGACAGACCGTCCCCTTGATCAATGGCGACCTGGATATTAAAAGCGCTTTGTAACGGGTGGCCAGGCTCAAAGACAACCTAGTGTAAGGAGATTTCAAGAAATGTATACACCCCCCCCAAAGAGGGCCAGAGGCAACTAGTATAATGCAATTGCTAAGAATTTTATAGTGTTCAAAAGCCACCTGGAATCTGGCCAGAAAACGGAGCAACTGGTTTCAGCTCAATGCTCTCGCCAATTGGCTCCTCGCCATCTCGGTGGCCACTGTTGTTGTTGTTGTCGTTGTTGCTCGAGGCGGGAACCGCAATTGGCTGCCGCTGGGGCTGCACCTCTAGGGCCTGTCGGAGCCTTTCTTTGCCAATTTCTAGCGCTCGTTCGCTCATTGCCTGTGAAACGCTGGCAATTGGTCCCCACATGTTGAGGGTAAACGTGATGTACCCGGCACCTGCTGCCATGAGTGCAAACAGAATCAGCAGCGGGTTTCGGAGCACCGCCATAAACTCATTCCATCCCAACACCACTACCAAAACAAACATGTAGAGCGGGATTTGAGTCACGCTCTGGTACGTCGACCGTTTGGCCTCTACAAACGCCAAATCCGCTTGCCGATTGAACTTTGCCTCGATTTCTGACACCTGCTTTGTTGTGAGCCGAGTCGCAAATTGGCCCTCTTCGTCCTCGTCGTCATCATAAATCTTCACATCCGGCTCAATGATCTTTCCAGAGCTCAATTTAGCAGTCCTGAACCATGCCAGCAGTGCAATTGAGTCATCTCGCGCCTTTACAAACGGCGTCTGAATGTCGTCGCCTTGCTTCCACACGACGGGCACCTTCTCGCTGTCGTACTTGAACTCGAGTTCAAACTTGTCCAACAGCACGCCCACCACGCTTGCAGGAGTCGTATGCTGCTTGATTTCGCGGTCCAAGGTAATCCATGCGCCTTTGAGCACCTCAGCTGCGCCCCGTTCATTATCGTGAGACGACGCACCAACTCGGAAGTCGACGAGTCCCTCGTCAGACCGGAACGGAGTCAGGACGACGCCAACAGTGGACTTGAAAAACTTGAGCATACCGTCCCACATATACTCTGAGGGGTCGGCAAAGTAGCTATCAAGATTCTCACCTAGGATACGAGCTATTCGCTTGCTGGCCCTGGCAGTGATTGCGGCGATCTCCTCAGCCTGGAGCTTGGAGACCTCCTTTTGGAGGTCCTTAGTGAACGCGTCGTGCTCAGTTTTGAATGCAAACACGTCGCCATCGAGATCAGACACTTCGCGAGCCGACGACAAGAAATGTGACGTGGCCGCCTTCTCGGCGACGCGAATCCGTTCCAAAAATGATGTCTCCTTGTCCTTAGACCCCGCCTTGACCTCGCTATGGAACGAGTCAATCGCAGTCTTGTGCAGCGCAGCCAATTGAGGCTTAAAAAGAGCCACCAGCTTTGAGTCGACCTGCGCCTGCAAGTCCTTGCGCTGGCCAAGGTACACAGTCTTGATATACCGGGATGCGGACTGGTCGTAGAAATCGAGCGCAGTATTGCGGAGCTGTTTTAAATGGGCCGCAAACGCCGGCACAACTAGTTTGGCATTGCCAAAGGCATTGCCAGTCTCTGCCTGCAGTGTTTTGAACAGAGATTCAAACTCCTCGACCGCCTGCGCTGCGATTTCTGAGCACCGGAATCGTGCTACAAGCACTTGCTGGGTAGGCAAGTCTAGGTCCTTGTTGAGCTCAATCTGTTCCCAGATTTGCGCTGCGTACATGTTCCAACCGTCAACAGGGACGTGGCGGTGGTACTTTGAATCAAACACATAGCCTGAAGTAGCGGGATCCTTAAAGCGTTGTGCCAGTTCTCCAACTTTTTCGTTAAACTGGTGGGGCATGAGGATTTTGTGGGGCAGCGCAACGAACTGGACATCAAAAAAGTCATCAATAGTCGTGGAACTGAGGTCGTCGGGCTTAGAGATAGACTCCCAATGGCGATTGAGGTCTGCAATCAGAGTCTGAGATAGATTGCTCATGGGTGTGGTGCCAATGTGGTCCCGAATAACAAACAGGATAAGAGATCGCGACGTCTGCTGCTTAGATGCGTGGAACAGCGACAGGTTTACTTCAAACACCGTCTTTAAAAGCGCCATATTAGCCCCCTGGTACAACCCGACCTGGTTTTCCCACATGTTCACAATGAGGACCTCAGAGGTAGCCAATGCGAACAGAGCGCTCTTGCGCTCAAAGTCCTGGTCTTCACCGCGCTCCCGGCCATCAGTCCCCTCTACATCCATAACCAAAACTGGGGGCTTTTTCGAAGATAAATCGGTTCCAGCTACTGCTGCCGCAGCAGTCTGGTCGTCAATATCGACGTACGACCCAGCCGAGTGGTCGGATTTGGGCGACGGGGACTCAAAGTCGGCGTTGGCGAGCCAGATGCCCTTGGTTGTTTGCTGGCGCGCACTCTCGTCCATTACATTGAACGTTGTGCCAAACAGGGCGTTTAACAGGGTCGATTTGCCGGTAGACTGCGATCCAAACACCGACACTACATGGTAATTGAGGCCCGTGGACAGCACATCTGAAGCATCGAGATACTGCGCGACTTGGTCCACATGGAACGCTTTCTGCTCGTCAATTACCTGCACAGATAACGGTGCAATTAGTTCAGGGTCCATCGTGACCAGTGCAGAGCTGTAGAGGCAGCAGTGAGGGAGGTAGTTGGAATCGCTGCAGCTTGGAGCCGAGACAAGCAGATCACGGCCAAAATAAGAGTACAGTAAACAGAGAGGTGGCTAGTAGCGTAGCGCGTGGCTAGCGGCGAGATAGTAGCAGCCCGAGTAAGCAACAGCTGCGCCTGCAACTCCTGTAGGTTCCTAGTATGTTTCGTCACAGGGGGGATGTGGTTGGGATTCTCGTGACATGGCGGGGCTGAGACCGAGGAAGCGCGGCTGGTGATGACATGCGGCTGTGCGAAGCTGTTACTTTTTTTTTTTATTTTTTTTTTATCTTTGACTCGATCCGACTCGATCCGACTCGATCCGGGGGCCTCCGACGCCGGCCCGCGACCCGGCCCTCGTCGAGGAAGACGAAGAGGACGACGAGGACGGCGCGACGAAGGCGTTCGGAATCAGCATTTAAGTTCAGCAGGGCGAGGCGAGCACCGAGTCATCTATAGCCGTAGCAGGGGCCCGAGTAGGACCGAGTCCGACTGTACCAATTAGTTGCAGTTGCACCCATCAGTAGACCCGGGCCTGTAGTGGACCCTGTAGACCCTGTCGAAGCTAAGGACCCTCAAATTAGTGGTAGGTAGCGCTAGCGGCTAGACCCGAGTAGGATAAGCTCAATTGCTAGATTAGAAACGATTTATCCACTTTGAAGTATTTACCGCAGTGGAACTGATCACGATTCGTACGAACCATAATGATTGTTGGTTGCCGTCCTAATTCGGTGCTACAGAATTCTTAGTTAAGATAAAATCTGTTCGTATTGCGATTGAGTGGATTTGCACCTGCGTGTCGCAGCATCCCGCTGCAATCCCGCAGTCCCATTTGATCGCTTCCATGCTGCTGCGGTGGCTCCATATTTGGCAATTACATCATCGGTCGGTTACAGACGGTTACCGGTTATTGCGCAGCTCTCGACCCACCTGCACTATTATTCCGGAACCCTGTCTGAGCTGCCCCGCACCCCCGGACTCAGACATGTTCCTGGTCAAGTACAAATTAATTCCTGATCCGTTAAACCCTTGCGTGATGCAGGCGGCAGAAGAGTCTAAATTTAAACTTTTGAGCGATCCAGATGCAAGTTTTGGGCTGCGGGTAGACCGAAAATCCCCCCAGCTGAAAAGTAATTGCACATGTAATCACCTCTAGCAATGGCAAAAGGGGTGGCAGTTTTCAAGGCGGCGGTGTCGTAGGACAGGGTCCGAGGCAGTGACAACCCCCCGGAGGGCGGTGCCAGATCCCGAGATTGACTGACCCTATAACGGTGACCGGCGTTGGTGGACGAGAAGGGCAATGGCACTTACGAGGGGAGCAGCTTTCCAGGTCGGTTGGTCAGCGGGCATTTGTAATCCCGGTGGGGTCCCGGATTAGGGCAAATAAACGGATCGCTCATGCATAGAACAGCATTACTAGGCAAGCTTATGCGATCTGTGGACGGCGCCATGAGACCTCTCAGACCTGAGACATGACTGACCCAGAGGAGACACCAAGACCATCAAGAGATCATCAAGAGACCTCCATCAGACACAGTGCTAAGGGCCTCCGTTCAAACTGGCACCGAACTGGGACCCTGAGACCTGAGATGTGAGTCTCACCAGGGTCTGAGATGAGGACGCCAGTTGGCTAAGATAAGTATTGATACTAAGGCGGTGCCGTTATGTACAGAGATCAGTTCTCGCCGAGTGGAATGTAGTCTCAAACAGGGTTACTCATCGTACATGTGAACAGGCAGCAAACAGGAAGTGAACAGGCTACCAGGCTGCTACCAGGTCAACACTAACCCAGCCTCCATACTGGCGCTGGCGCTGGTGCATAGCCACCGTGCCACGTCCTGGCGCTGGCTGGGTGCATAGCCACCGTGCCACACCCTGTCGCTTCGTACTAGCGGCGAAGTAGCAACTCCTCAGCCCGCTGATAGTCCGCTAGAATGGCCCGTACCTGCGAGGCCCACACTGCCCTGCCTCAGCCACCACCCGCGCGCCACTACCACTGCCCCCCACACTGCGTTTGCTGGCAAGCTGAAGGGTGCATATCAATGCTCCATTTGGGGTCAGCAAGTGGGTTTATACGGGGATTTTCCGAAACTGGGCAACGCGGACTCCTCTCAAGCCCGTAAACTGCACCGTCGTGCTGGACAGCAAAAGAAAGGGGGATCATGGGGTATCGTATCTGGGCCGGAAACGGTGGACGGGGACCGACATTGACCGTTACCGCCATGGTCTAACGTCATTTCGGTGCTGCGAGGGCCTCTGTAAGCTGGCCGGTAGCGACTGCATCGCACTCATCGATCCCGGTAGCTTGTGATTATACTTTTTTTGCATTGTATCTAGGCGTAACTAGGCGGTAAACTCATTCTCACAATCGACTCATAATCTGCTCCGCATGCACCAATCTGCGGTCTGAGACCACCATTTGGTCCCGAGATGTCGGGACCCCGCCGCAAGTCGATCGTCGACGCTCGAGGTGTCGAAGACATGAGCCATGGGCCTCGAGAACATGGATCCCCTGGGCGGATCCGCTGGGCTATCTCGATCTCCATTGCCGCCGTTAACGACACTGCCGTGGACACTGCCGCCGCCGGCGAGGTTGCATCATGACAAACTGGCCCCGTGCAGATGTGAGTGTCCCACAGCCTGGACGGCTGAGTCACCATGTGGTCGGGGCGCCGGTTGGACTCATGACCAGTCGATTATCTGGAGCGCGGCCACCACTCGATTATCAGCCAGCACACGGCGGGCCGATAACGACGGGCTCAGGTTGCACCACCCACCATGACCACTGGACGGCAGATCCAGCAGTGTCCAAGCTCGAGCAGCGCACCCTGTACGAGTCGCAGGCTCGCATCCGTTCCCTACGGTTCACTCACCACGCTGGGCGCCCAGGGGCAGGCCTATCTCCGCGTTTTTTCCGCGATTGTCCCGCCTTAACACCGCACTGGCCCTCGTCCGCTCGCTCGCTCTACCCGGTGCTTGTTTGTCGTCTCGGGATCCATCGCCGTATGGACCCTTATCGGTCTCGCCGCACCCCTCTCCACGTCAGGCCCTTATTGGCCGGTGGCCCAAACAGGAGACAAAAAGTAACGGGGCACTAACTTATTTGGCAGGTAGCAAAAAGAAAGGTGCAGATAATCCCCTCTCCAGGAAAAAGCAATCATTATTCCCATCCGCCTATCGACGATATTAAACAGACGGATCGACAGTAGATGTTGCCCAACTCGAATAAGCTCATAACTCGTGCGGGCTGGGTCCCCTATAAAAAAAGAAGCCGTCCCAGACCGTACGAATGTATCGCCAATAGCATACTTTGACACTTGGAGCTTGATCGAAATCAATTCAAGCTTGGACCCTGTTGTTTTTTTTTCTGTCCAGGTTCCAGTAATTGTTTTTTTGTTTGACTCTTGAATTATCTTGGCTTGGGGTTGACCTCATAACCGAGTCTAAATTTTAAGCCTATTATTATTAGCAGTGGCTAATATTCGTTTCGGATACAGCGGGTGCTGCTGGTTTCAGCATATCCAATCAACCGTGACTGATTCCGTCAATACCCAGGTGTGAACCCAGTCTCTAACACCTGTCAACCCAGTTGTGGCTGACCCCGTCTCCTGATTTTGACGCGGCCTCCCACTGTTTTATTTTTGCCTGAAATTGTCAATTGTGACTCTCCCCCTCTTATACTCGCTCACATGGAACTTCAGTGCCCCCTTTTGGATTTGGTGATGGACGACGACGTGAAATTGTTCTCGACAGATGGCCATGTGTCTCCAAGTGACAATTTTCAACCCATGGTGGAGTTTGGGTCGTCATTGCCGCTCTATGGCGCTCATCCTTTATACCCGGGGCAAAATTACACTTCCAACCCCAAATCAATGACCCCTCATGATTACAGAGCAATGTCTATGCCAATGTTTCCCGACGATGCGCTATTAGACGACTCCTACCCTACCTCGACCTCTGTCTCTACTAACAACAATTCTCAATTACCGATTGATCTAATGTCATCCCCAGCTCTTGATCATTTACCATCTACTGATACTCATACTTTGGATACCCCATTACTGATGCCCTTCCCTGATACCGCTCCCGGTACCGCTCCTGGCACTGGTCACGGAACCTCGACCGCCGCTACTACTACCATCACCACCACTAGCGCCAACTCCACTGCTGGCTCGAGCATGATCAATTTCAAGGCGGAAGACGATCTGACTCCGGGACTGACTCCAGGGTTCACTCCTGGCCTCAGTCCGGGGTTTTCAATTCCTGGGTCTATTCCCATGTCGACCACTCCATCCCGGAAATTGGCGTCTCCTCCATTGGACCCTTTAAGTGCGCCGCTGCCTGAGCAGGCCGACACGGTGCTCTCCCAGGTGCCACCTGATCTGCTGTCGTGTACAACTCCACCGCCAAGTGGTGTCAGCAGTGCTGGGTACGACTTCAATGGCCGAAAGCACCGCAAGTGGAAGAACCGGAGGTACAAATGCTCGCACTGCTCAATGTCGTTCTTGGACGCAGACTTGCATCTCTATGCGGAGCACGTCGAGCACGTTGAGAAGACTATCAAGAATGGCATTGACCTGACCCGGCGGAAATACAAGTGTGCAGACGAAACCTGTCCATGGCACAAGATTGGGTTCCTAAGAAAGCTCGAAGCACAAAAACATTATGTGCGAAAGCATGGGGTACCTGAATTTGAGTGCCGATTTTGGAGCGCTGAGGGCGAGAAGTTTCCTGGGTGTGGAGTGTGCAATACTAGGTGGCATGCTGATTCAGGGAACCGATCACGTCACGAACATGCCATCCATTCCAAGGGATTAGAAATGCTAGAGGCTCAGAAAGCCAACATAAGGAGCCGGTCTTCAAGATAGCTATTTATCACTAACAATGCAACATTATGACGACTGATTTTTGTTTATTTATTTTTTGCCGTTGTCTTGTTCTTCCTTTACCATCTTCTACACTTTATCTAGTATCTGTCTAATGCCTCCTCCTTCCTCGACTTCCAAATCTAATTTTGTCATGGATTGTCGTCGAGTGACTGTACGCACGGCTGCACCCGCAGCACCACCTCGCAGGATAGGCACGGCTGGCGACAATCTTTGGCCAAAAAAAAGAAATACCCCACACGATCGCTCGAAAAGTTTCGGGGACTTGAAGCGATAAAAAGCAATGACGAGCCCACAAAAAAGCAATGCGGCAGGGACGTGAAACAAATCTTGAACAAGTTGGGAGGCTCTGGGGAGTATGGGCAAGAGGAGAGAGGGGGAGTATGATACGCAGTACAAACGCAGCCCAAAAGGACCTGAATAGTGTTAGTGCCAGGGTAGGATCGCAATAGGGTACTGCATGGAACGGGCACGGCATCAACGAGACCCATCCAGAGACCCGAAAATGGACCCAGCAGGACCCGCAACCACCCTAACAAGGGCCCAACTCGATCTGACTACCCTGCAGCACAATTCGCCCCAAATACCCACTGATGCCCGGGATTTCATAGGGGCTGCCGGCCCATTCTATCGTATGGACACTCAATACATATCTCCCCGCCTTGAAAGACCCTGACTAACGGTGGAATCGGGTTTTTCGGACATGTGCGCACCTCCGCCCGCATCTCGGATGGATTCGATCATTGCTAGCCAAGGCGGAATACGAATGTCAGATGCTGAGGGGGAAGGGGAGCCCTGCTGAAGCGCGGTGGTGGCGAGAGGGGCCGCTGGGGTGCTGACAAAATTGCAGTGCTAAAAATTGCTTGGCCCATGCTGCCACGACCCTGCATCTTCCTTGATGGTATATCGCTAATGTACAGTCCATGTAATGTCTCTGCACTGTAATCCTTAATCGGCCACAAAGGTCCCCAAACGCTCTCCTTACTCGGTTTCCGCCGGGGGAGTCCTGTTTGGATCCCATGCAACGGATAACGTGGGGGTGATGAAGGGCAAAGGCGGACCCTTTGAATTTGGTTAAAATTGAAGGCGGTCTTGTTGGTACGGACGGTAGCCGATAGCTAAGCAATGCGTCGGGCCCGGTTTGTAATCACTGGTGTATGAGGCGGCTGGCTGCATCTCGGTTGCGTTCGAAACAGGTGCAGGGACCTGGCGGAAGAGCTCAATTGCCTGAGTTTCTTCTCATCACTGGGCTGGGGGCCGACGCGCTTGGCAAGCGAACAAAAATAGATATCTGCAATGGCCTGCAAGTTACGGGGATCCCGCCAATTGAAGCCATATTGGAGTGGGTTACTTGTGCCAATTGTATATTGCGGGCCGGTAATTCGCCGGATTGGGTGGGTCTGATGGTCGCTCGGGCCATTATTCAAGCCAAACTGGTACTACGGATGGTGATGGCGTCAGTGCTTTCGCAGTGCCTTCGCAGTGCCTTCACAGCGTATTCACAATGCCTTACAGCGCCATCGCAATGCCTTCTCACTGCCGTCACACTGATGCAATACCTACATACTGCTCAAATGCCCTCACAATGCCTCATACTGCTGAAATGCTTAGTTCCACTATGTCTTGCTAAAAAACATCTAAAGTAAGTGATTGTGAAATGTCCGTGTTCTCGACCAATCGTTTAAACTCATCAAATGAAATCTTGCCGTCCCCATCAAGGTCTGCTTCCATAATCGTCTTGTCCACAATCTGTTGCAATTGTCCGTCCTTCAAGTTATTCCCCACCATCATTTTAAGCACAATAAATAGTTCGCCATTGCTCAGAAACCCGTCCCGGTCAATGTCATACATTTTGAATGCAAATTGGAGCTTTTCCTCGCGAGCTCCCCGCGACGAAAACGCGCTCAAACCAGAGATGAATTCTTTGAAATCAACCGTGCCGTCACCGTCTTCATCAAAGATTTCAATCAGTCGTGACGCCAAAGGATTAGATGCAATTGCAGGGATACTAAGAAACTCTTCTCTATCAATTGCCCCCGAGCTGTCTTTGTCGAGTTTCATAAACCTCTTCATTAACCGATCCACTTCATCTCGATCGACTAGTTAGCGGAAGAAGGGCTAGCAGGAGAGGGAGAAGCAGCAGGAATAGCAGCAGAAGCAGCACAACAGCACAATACCAGCTGAAAAGAAGTAGCAGAAATGGCAGCAGCAGACATAGCAGAGCAGGCATAGCAATAAAAACACTGTCCTCAGTACCGCTGTACTCATTCTATCAATACCGTAGTGTTCTATCAGGTCGCAGCGCGATTGTACTCAACTAGCACTCACTCCGCTCCGTAGTCTCTCCATAAAACATGGTCAAATTACAGCACCCATCTCACCACAGCACGTCTCACCGCCCACACCTCACTTACAGTTAGACTCGTTCGCTATCGTGTCCGCCAACTGCGACTGTCCAGCCCCCATCGTGTGATCTGCTTGTCGTGTCGGATGGCAAGTTTAATCACCGCCGAGAAACGGCCGGGTAAAATCATAATGTTGGTGAGGCGACAGGCGTCTTACAATAGAAATCTTGGAACCCAACGCAAGATACGCGACGTTGACCGCAACGCTCGTTAATCGCCTTGAGCTCAGTCGTGTCCTGAATAAGTGACCAGCTGGCTCGCATCACAAGTCGTCTATGGAGTTTCAGCACTCGGGTTCCGTCTCGGGACCCTACTCGGGACCGTATGCGGGGTACGCGGACTCGGGATCCCAATCGGGGTACCAATCTCAGACCCAAACTCCCTCGGGGTTTGAATTGGGCCGCTCAAATACCGCGAATTGGCATCGCTCGAATCCGTTTCGGTCTGTGGTGGAAGACGAGGAGCGACGAGCAGTGGGCGAATCTGTTTTTGGGACAATTCGGCCTGTTGCTCACAATGATCAGACCCAATATGCATTTTCAGACCACCCGGGACTACAGCAGGCGCAGAATACTTCACAACCAACTTCTACTACCCAGTCGCCGGCTCCTGGACAATTCTCCAGCAATAACCCGTTTTCTGCCCTCGCGGAAGATAGCGACGAGGATGTACCATTACAGCGAATACTCGACTCAAAAGCCAAAACGTTTACCGAGTCTTTGCCTCAACCACCGCGCCAACCTGCGCCGCGGTCAAACACATTTTCCGCACCATCGCGTTCGTCCTTGAATGACTCGCTGACCGACGGGAGCTCAGCTATTTTCAATGGCACTAGTGAGACCATTTTTGACCACCGGGACCTCCCGCCGCCGTTTGACGAAGACAACCTACGAATAATCAGCTATTCTGGCGGCGAGTCGGCGCCACTGCTCGAGCTCTCAAGCTCAATTGCCGATAAGGACCGCCGAATCGACCCCTTAAACCCCCCGCCGCCCCAATTCACCACCCCCGCTCGAGTCACAGGCTTGGGCACTCCAGAGACATTTGACCCCCTCGCGCTCTACTCTCGGTCAGGGTACACCACTCGACTCGACTTTCCCCCAGTGTTTCCGCTGGTTTTACGATCCCACTCAATTGATCCTCGAGACTGGCGGCGGTTTTTGGAAGACTTGATGCATATTAGCGGCGGCCTGTCTACAGAAGGGCCCAAGGCCAGGCGATTCAAACGATTATTAACAAAGGGCAATGTGAATGAGAATATTAATGCTACAGAGAGGGCAGTCCAGCAATGGAACAAGCATTTTTACATCCCTCGCCAGGTGTATGTTCATTTGGAATTACGAGGCACCCCAAAACCACGCATGTTGGTATTTAACCTCCAGCGGTGAATAGCATTGAATAGAGTCGAGAAGGGCTGGATAGACATCGATAGGGCCTGACAGGGCCTCAACACAATGGGCGCCAGTTCATGTTCGGCGACTACGGCACCAACGGTCCCTAATCAGCTATTTGCTCTAATGCCTCTGCTTCGGCGCGGCCGCGATCCATGTCGAGTAGAGTAAAAATCCCCCATGCTACAATCATGATCACAAACAAAAAGTAAAACGTGTACCGAATGTTGTGTGTCCGGTCGGTGATTAAGCCCGTGATGGTGGGTCCAATGATGGACGAGCCTTTGTCGGTGACACTGAATAGCGAAAAAAAGGTCGTTTCTTTGCCCTTAGGAATAAGATTCGCAAACACCGCTCGGCATGTGGTGTTGAGCCCTCCTAACGCAAACCCGTACCAAGCGGCAAGCAGAAACATCTCCCACTGGTGCCGTAAACCAATCGACTTGAGATAGAACCCCAAGACTCCGTACAATGGGATGAAGGCTGCGATGGCAATGACAAAGAGCACTCCGTGGACCGGCGACTGCTTGCCTCGTTTGGTGTCGAGCCAGGGCTGGATTACCCGCGGTACCGAGATTGCGCCGACCATGCCAGAGACCACCATGAGGACCCCGATGATTGCGAGAGACGGCGGGGTCATTTGGAGCTCAGTGCGGGCAAACAGCACGGCAGCAGAGTTGATGGTGGTGGCAGCGTCAGACACCACAAACCACCCAGCAAGGAAGATTGCGACGTCGCGCATCTCGCGTGCCTCTTTGAACGTCAGCATCAGCGTGTGCCACCCGTAGTAAATGTATGCAAACACCGTCGCCACAATGCTGCCGTCGGCGGGCTTGTGGGGCAGCGGGGGGCCCGGGCGCGATCGCAGTAGCGCAGCAATCGGGATCTGGAAAACGAGCCACCACAGTCCCACGGCAAAGATTGCCAGCTGTAAGCTAAAGGTGGTGGATCCGGTCGCCTTGACCACCAGCATTGTCGCGATCTGGACCAAAAAGGCGCCAAAGTACCCTACGGCCACACCGGTGCCGCTGATTTGGCCAGTAAGTTGCGATTTTTGGTTCGCGGTGAGCTGCCCGCCTGGTGGTGGGGGCGAATTGTTCACCAGTACTGGCAAGTATGCATTACCACACACAGACACTGCGCCAAACGCCGAATTCGACACCACCGCTAGTAGCGCAGCAATGTAGTACCGCGAATGGCCAATAAATAAGTACAGACAAGTAGAAATGGCGCCAATGACCGCAAACGTAATCAGCAGCTTCTTTCTGAACTTGCCCCGGTCAGCAGCTCCGCTCATAGAGATGACCACAATTGTTTGGACCAGAACCGACAACGAAAACGTGTACAGAGCTAGCGAGGACGTGTCTATATCGACCCCAAAGAATGGGATCACGCACTTGGTCAACCGGCCCCCCTGAGGAGGCGGGGTCGTTGGCGGAGCCAGAGGGTCACCAGGAACAATCGAATTATCAATACAAGGCGCCGTCTTGTCGTCCAGTCTGAATCCGTTCTCTCTCGCAAGCTGCTCCAACAAGATTGGCACAAACGTCCCTACCCCTGACACAATGAACGGTTCACAAGCCCAAGCGTAGAAGTACCACCCCACAAGCTCAGATCTAGTGGTCGGGCCCTGATCAAGAGCACCAGTCCGCGGCCGAGCGCCATATACCTCGTCCTCGCTGGCGCCGTCCCTGTGGGCGTCACCACTATCAACTGGTGAGTACCTCATTCTGGATATCGACAAGCTCGCACTCTCACCATTAAATGTGATGTAGTCCGATCTGACGAGTCTATGAGAGCGAATGAAACTACCTACTGCAGGGACGACACGGCGAGAGGCCAGGAAAAGGAAGGGGAGTTGGGAGAAAACGAGGGGAGGCTAATGGAGTTGGGAGGAGATGAGATGGGATTGAGTGGGTTTATGGGGTAGGACTTGGGAGGATGGGCTGGAATTGGGAGACCGGAATTGGGAGAAACGGCCCATACATGCCCGGAGTTGGGAGAGTTTGGGACGAATGGGCATGGCAGGACGGTGAAAAGCTGGAGTTGACAAGGAAGGGCCGTACAACGGTACTGGCTAATACTGGTACTGTATAACTGACACTATAATTACTAACGGTCTGCATGCAAGTGCTAACCACACGGGTCTGTAACGGCTTGTAGTACTAATCAATTAGCCTGTGCGTAGAGCATCACCCGGCCCATTTCCGTTACACTGCACACCTTGCCTTCTACTGTCCCAGCCTCCGACCCTTTTTCCTACTCCCCATATTGCCAGTGCAGGCCACCCGACTGTGGCTCCACTCTGCCTTGCCTGCCTTGCCTGCCCTCTCCCAACCCCTCTCGGATTTGGCCCCGATAAGCCCGGATTACCTCGGCCCAAAATCACTCTGACTTTTCACTTCACAGCAAAATGGACGTGGTATCGCTAGCAAACGCCATTATTACTGATCCAAAGTACCACGATATCCTTGCTGTACTTAAAGGAGCCCGCAATGGTGAGTATGCGCTGGCCGAACCAGCTGTAGCGGGGCTCTGCTGGCTGAGGTGAGATAAGTGCCTCGGTCGAGGCGGACGAGCACTCGACCCCGAAGCTGTCGCTGGCGCTGATGGTCGAGCTCACCCCTAGAGGCCCGATGCCCGACGCTAATGTGTGACGGATTCTAACTAGGCGCTGTGTATGGAGCAAGACTGCGGTTTTGCCATGCGTTGGTAATGTCGTTTCTGTTCAGATCCGGACCGTAAGTGAGATGCGGGGCAAGTGTGGGGCAGGCGGTCGCAATGTGGTCTAACTAGATGGAAAACTCGATGGAAAGGAATCGCCTCTAGCACGGTTCAGCATGCTAGATCGCTGGGCCTGTTTGTCCTTATTTACAAGTCAGTGCTGCTCGCTCTCAAGTACCTTCGTCAGTCGCAGGGCCAATTCCAGCCGTCGGCTTTGACTCAGATCAAGATGCGCACAAACGGCATCGATGCATTCATTGGCGGCTTGATTGGAGGATACATTGTGTTTGGACGCAACTCGCCTAGAGCTGCGCTATCCTCCATCAACCAGCAAATCGTGCTCTACGTGTTTAGCCGAGTAGTGCTTGGAGTCTGCACCAAGGCTCTCCGAGCAACTGTACATGTCCATCACGACAGAATGGTGGTCTCCAATTACTCATGGGCAATCATGTCCTCCCTTTCGTGGGCAATCATCATGTACCTTTTCCGAACCGATGCCCCGGTCATTCAACGGTCAATGCTGCATTCAATGAACTTTTTGTACATTGATTCCGAGACTTGGACCTCGCTCAGTGATTTCTTGTAGTCACGGTGCCGAACACAGAGCTGCAAATTCTGCACGCCCACACAGTCGAGCCCTTTGCTCCAGGCAAGAGGCACTCAACTGCCCAATTCCCGCTTTCCCGCTTTTCCATCCACCGCTGCTCATTGTGATGAAACCAATGAGTCTGATCAGCGACCCAATGAACTCACGCCTCCGACCTCTCATACACCGCTTCATTGCTTCATTGCTTCATCGCTGCATCGCTGTAATCCTCCATTAGGATATATATCAATTATGGTATCGGATTATGTACATGTGATTAGCATCCTAGATGCTAACCGACAGAAGTATTGATGGTTGTGGTTTTGGTAAAAAAAAAAAAAAAAAGGCATGATGACATTAGCAATTATCACTCCAGCACTAGTCCACTCCACGCCGACACTGCGGACTAGCCTCTTCTGTCAGATTCACTGTTTGGTTGTTTTTAGGGCAATTTTTCACAGGGAGGGGTTTTCGGGCCATCCGCCAACCAGGTTCGCATACAACAAATCTCGTCACGAATGGAATGCAAAGAACATTCAGTAGCAACGTGCCCAGTTCCAAAAAAAAAAGGACGCTTCACTACAATTGGTCCTACTGAAGTCCCGATGGACTTCACTTGGTCTCAGACGCCTGGGCCTGAGAATTGGGCACAAATGGTTGAGCTGCAGCAGGGTTAAACTCGAGTCGGGTAACAGACTCATCGGCTTCAAGACACAGCGCAGCAGATGAAGTATCCGTATCGCTTTCGTCCTGGCCAGCAGCATTGCGCTCATTAGTCGGCAACACCCACATGTCCCATCCAATACGAGGGCGGACCTTGTTGCCAACAATTTCTGCCGACGGTGACCATCGGCACGCTTCAAGTAAGATATTCATATCGCCATTAGTCAATGCCTTGACACGATTGAATGATGCAAGTAATGACAAAGGAACCAGTCCCTTTGAATTCATTTGCCGACGAAGGAAAATGTCCTTGCAGAGGTTCTCCACGCTAAGGTAGTACTCAATTTGGCCAATAACCAGCCCAAGTGTGGCATCATAATTGGGTCCCATAGGAGGAGGAATCATATGCTGGGCGAAAAATTCCTGGTGGGGGGCAAAGAAGTTGCCTCCTCCAATTCCGCCGGCTCCACCCTTGTTTGCACCAAAATGCGACGGCCTTCGCCCATTAAACCCTCCTTGGTTGTTGAAGTTTCCTCGGTGGCTGGCACCGCCATTGGCCTGATGAACCCCATTTGCTACCTGGTTGTTACCAGCGTATCGGGGCTTTGAGTTGCCATTGAACTGCGGCGAGCCGTTAACTGGAGAGTACTTTTGGGGGGCGGTGCCGGTGGTTGCTCGAGCACCAGAAGAGGCAGCAGTTGCGGACGCGGCAGTCTTTTGGGCTCCCGCTCCGGCACCACCATTGGCGACCTTTGAACCAGTCTGTTGCTGGTGGAACTTGTTAGATTTCGGATTGGCCGACCCATTAAAGTTTGCTGCTCGGGACTTGGAGTCTACTCCGCCGTTAGCAAATTTGCCGCCGCCATTGGCCTTCGATCCTTGCCCTTGGCCCTTAGATCCTATCGAGTTGCCGGATTGTCGATTCGACGAAGGCTTGGGGGTCGTTAGGCCCAAGCTGCCCTGAGTATAGGGCACCCACTTTTCCTTGCCGGTTCGAACCTTGCCGGGGCCCTGGGACTGGACGGCGCTTCCCTTCTTTTCGTCGGGCTTTGGCCAATTCTCGGCGTCCAATTCCTTCTTGCTGTCGGCCGAACCGTTAAGATGAATAGCAGACTCAGCTGGAATCGAGGCGGAAGCCGGGGCCGTGACCGATCCATTTTCGGACTTTTGGCCCGCCCACGAGCTCTTGGATGCCCAGGGGTTGACATCGGGCACCGGGGCCGGAGTCAAGCTGACAGGCTTTTTCTTTTCGGCAGCGGCGGCAGAAGCAGTCTTTTGGTCTTTAGAAGCATTGTTCGAGGAATCCTTGTCTTTAGACGATGACTTGGCCTTGGATTCTTTGGGCTCCTTGGATTCCTTGGATTCCTTAGGAGACTCAACCTCTTTTGATTCGACAGGGGTAGCAGAGGGAGAAGGGATATCAGTCGAGTCCTGGGAAATGTCTTTAGGAGTGGTAGGCACGTCCTTGACTTCGGCGTCCTTGCCAGTGGAAGCTGCGGCCGTGGCGTAAGACACTGAACTTGACATTGCGAACAGCTGGCTAGATGCGCTGGCTAGATGAGCTGGGCTGCAATGAAGCTATTGAGCTGATGAGCAGAGAAGAGAGGCAAGAGCAGGGAGCTGAGGGCTAAACTTAGCGGTGCTAGCTGTGCTTCGGGTCCTGTTTTGTTGTTAGAGTTTAGAGTATGCAACACTCGTGGAATCACCAGAAGGTAGTGGCAAAACACGAGTCTGAAAAAAGCCTCAAAGATGATCTTTAGAAGACTTAATTAGTAAGGATGTAAAAGTGACTTGGGAGGTAAAAACCAGGGCGAAACAGTGGATTTTGAAGAAAAAAAAATTAAATCACCCACTTTTCACACTCTCACGCTCTCTTACACCCGCCGAAAAGGAAAGTAATTGGCTGCCAAAAAGTCTAGTAGCCACAAACTAGTCCAAACAGTACAAAAAACGTCACAATCGCACAAACCGCAATCCAAAATTCGCTGAAAACCGGTCGGTTCAAACTGTCGTCCTTATCTAAACCAAGAATTATCCTCCACTAGTTGAGAAATGCCAAAGTGCTGAGCGCGTCGACCTCGACTAACAGAGATGGGTTGTAAAGAGGAAGAAAAAAAATTGCCGTTAATAGGAAAAATTCAGAAAAATTCAGTACGGTAAAGCCCCGTGGTTCGGGCCAATAATTTACTACGGGAACTACCACGGTAGTGTACGCGGAGGCCAGGACGGCCAGAGGGCGAGGTGTGTAGGGCGAGGCAAGACGGAACTGGGACAGGCAGGAAGGCGCAGCACAGCCAGCAGCCATCGGTCTATTTATACTAAATATATGCTCACTCTGCTGGTCTCTACTATCTCTCAGTTCCACCCTTCATCTATGCCTCTCGTCTCCACCCGGTATCGTGCCTGTCTATCGCCCAGCTCGGCGCCCTAATCTCCCCTGAGCCCTCGGCAGTGCGCACCGGGACCGGGGTAGCCGGTCTGGCACCGTGACTTTGTATCAGCCGCCCTGTGAGTAATAGTTAGGGCAGGATAGAGGGAACGGGTGAGAGGAGAGTAAAAGCGGCCGGCATGTGAGCGGTAAATGTAGGCTAATAAGCTGGGGGCAGCTAAGCCCAGGTATGTAAGTAGGCAGCCAGGAGGCAGCCAGGGAGGCAGGAAGCAGGTAGGTGGGTAAGCGGTGGGTACGTCGGCTTGTACCAGGGCATAATGTATTGTACTGGCGTGGTTATGTAGTCGAATTGATGTCAGCAGCATAGCAGTAAGTCACCAGCAAGGTATAATATACTAGATTGGCTGTACGCAGAGCATAGGATTAGCTGTACCACCAATGGGTCACGATTGAACGAAGGTAACGAAGGTAATGAATGTAACAGCAGGCAAGCAACATAATCGCGCCGATAGGACAGGTAACAGTTGGCTCGTAGATTTGTTGCAGAATAGAAGACTAGTATTAGAGGGTAGTCACAGCCGTGACAGGTGGCAGCTCTGTCGCATATGGCTCCAGTGGTCTTGCAATACACTGAATATTAGACTACTGCAGGACACTCCGACCTGACTTCAAATACTCTCTGCACTCAATTTCAGCTACTTCCTGCCATACTCTCAATCTGCTTGCTCTGCTATCTCTCTGCTCTATCTCGACCTCTACCTCCTGTTTCTCTTTTCTGTCTGCCCTCTCCTTCCTCTCTACTCTCTGCCTCTGCCTTTACTCCCAACTGCCTCACCTTCAGCTTTCACCACTCACAATGATTCCGTCACTGATTCTCAGAGCGACTAGACGCAAAATAAAGCAAACATCCCCGTTGCTTCCTCCTATATACCTCTACAAACGGGTGCTGCGTGCTCATTACCGACATTTGAGCCCCCATGACCGACAGCTGGGCGATGACTACGTAAAGACAGAGTTCCGACTCCATCGGAATATGGATAACCCAGTTCAGATCATTGCATTTTTGTCAGCCTGGCAGTCGTACGCTGAAGCAATCGAGGGACCAAACTGGCGAGACGCAAAGTTCGATCCTGCTACATTCTCAAACATGTCGAACGACCAAGTCGTACAAGTAAGTACTGTGGATTTGGGCCCGTTGCTCTGCTTTACTAACTAACTAGCTTTATGAACTGATGCAGGCAGCCAAATCTCAGCCGTCTGAGTACGAGGATGGGCGGCCCATTGCAGCCGCCGACTCCGAGGCAGACGGTGTCAATCGGCCAAAGGACAGTCTATGATGACCACACAGGCTGCTGGACACCCTCAATTCCCGCCTCCTCTGCAGCGCCTTGGGCCCTCGGGACCTGGACTCCCTGGCCATTCTGTGATTCTGCCTCTAAAATGGAATCTACGCCGAAAATTTCACCGCCAGTCGACCTAGCATTTTGTACATAACCGGACCGGCTGCAATTTGGCCCTTCTGCGGGCCGTGCGTCCTAATTGAGCCTGCTAACTTCACTGCTACTGCCTCCACTCCACCCCCTGCCTTGCTTCTACCTGTGCCACCAGCTCCCCAGCCTGTCCTCCTCCTTCTCCTCCTCCTCCTCCTCCTCCTCCTAGCTATCCCCGCATTTATCCGCTGTCCCCCACTTTATCCGCTGTCCCCCACTTTATCCGTACCCCACGCTGGTACTCGGTCTTTACCCGTCGTTCCCCGACCTTTCGTGGGGGATCATGTCATATAAAGCCTACTGTTGCAGCGTCACTGATTGCAAAGAACTCCTCTCATAGTCCTAACCCTGCGCCACTTCCATCTATCCCCAATGTCTGCTACGTTTGCCGCTGGTGGCGCCGCTCTGGTGTCGTTCAAAACTGAGCAGGGTCATGAATTGAACATCAAGTTTGACAACCTTGCCAACTACGGCGCCCCTGGTTCTGGGTTTGTAGGAGCCTCAATTGGCCGGATCGCAAACCGAATCTTTGGTGCTGCCATCGAGCTCGAAGGCAAGACCTACGAGCTGCCTGTTGTTCAGGAGCCAAAAATCACTCTCCACGGAGGCCCCAAGGGGTTCAACGTCCCGCAATGGGCCCAGAAGCAGGTCACTAGGCCAGATGGTAAGCAGTCTACCGTATTCTCGCTCACTTCTGACCATTTGGACCAAGGGTTCCCTGGTAAGCTCAACGTCACTGCGACTTATACCCCCTACACTGTTGAGCAGGATGGAGTCAAGAAGTTTGTGGTCGAGCTAGAGTATGAGGCCAAGCTTGCAGACGACTCTCCCGCCAACGAGACCGTAGTATCGCTTACAAACCATTCGTACCTTAACCCCAGTGGCCAGGTCGACACCCTGGAAGGAATTGAGGCCAAGTTTGCGTCCAACCAGTACATTGAGTTGGCCGACGACAAGTCGGGACCCACTGGCAAGATTGTTCCTCTGTCTACGGTGCCTGCAGACGGATCCAAGTTTGTGTTTGGTAAGGAAGATCCAGACTTCGACCACGGGTTTGTCGCTTACCCCTTTGACGACTTCAAGCAATTGGACACCCGTTTCCGACAGCCCCAAGAGCATGTCCAGCTCTATGACCCCAAGACCAAGACACATCTTTCCTACAGCTCTACTGAGCCGGTATTCCAGGTCTACAGCTGTGGCGGTATGAACATTGCCAAGCTCCCTGGTGAGTCGCGAGGATTCGGGCGACGAGGAGCCGTTGCAGTTGAGCCCGCTCGTCC
>PPJJ03000097.1:0-50587 GCA_003705735.3 Blastobotrys peoriensis | reverse complement strand
ACGGCGCTACCATTTTTTCCGGTCTGGTCTCTGTCCGATGACGTGCCCGTCACCATTTTCCAGAAAGGACAAGGAGGTAGATAGACGGCAGAGGCGTTTATTTAGTGACTGGCACTGGCTTGTCAAGACGACGCAGTTGAGATCTATACTGGGCCTGTGATTTTTACCGCCTGATATTCTGGCCCTCGCCTGCGGTTTGTACCCCTTTCAGGCTGCTCACACAACCACCTTCGACACACTGTGATTTCCTCGTGACTGGCTTGTGATCCTTTTTTTTTTTTGGTTCCTGTCCCTGAAATTCATTACCCCCTCAGAGTTACTGGCCTTGAACCGAGAACACACTCACTCGGACTTGTGTTTGTTTGATCTGACTGCTGGCGGCCGCTTGGGCTGGGAATATCCAACTTTCAGTTGTAAGACTTGAGCGTTTCCTACTCTCATTTCTTCCCCCCCTCGTTACCCCCACTTTAGCTTGCCCACGATGGGATGGAGAACGGCCGTCCAGGCCCTGTTCTCGGCCATCTATTTCACTCTCATCATTATATCAGTGCCACTGGCGTTTGATGTAGGAGGAGTCGACTGTGGAATTGCCTTCACATTTACACTCACAGTGTTTTACTTGGTGCTGTCCACGATCCGGATCCTCACTCGTAAATCTCGCCTGAGTTTTGTGGGGTCGATTCTGTACCATGCCCAGAATGTGATCATTCCATCGCTATTGATCCTACACTTGAGTTACTTCTCAAACCCCCAGCCAAGTCCACTGTGGCTCCGGATTTTGGGCCCGTGGCGAGCATTTGTTTCCAATGCAACGCCGCTATTCACGACTTTAGAAGGATTCTGCACTTTGCTAGTGATCCAGGCTACTGGCCACATTGCTCGACGACTGGTTTCGCGATCCGATACCTGGATGTTTGTGCAAATCCTCCTCTCCAGCACTATGATCACAATTTCGCTGTACTTTTTGTACCGGATATACACCTTCCCAATTGTGCTTGATCTGGCGTCGGCGACCCTCATTGGTGCCGTGCTCACCGTCGCCAGTTTGGTGTCACTATACGGCATTGTCAGTGGCCGGGGAAGTGCAATTGAGTCGAGCCAGATTGTGTCGTACGTGGTGTACTGCCTGTACCTCACATTTACCGACTTCCAGTCCTCCATCACCGATTCGGGATCGATTTTATCGTTCCTGCTTGAGCCATTCCACCAGTCCTCTAGCGCGACTGGTACCGCCCTGGCCTCTTCTGTCGTATCAGCAGCCGCCGCCGCTGCGACCTCAGGGGCAGCATTGTGGGGCTTCGCTCGGCTTTTTGGAGTTGAGCAGCCCCAAGAAGTCTTACGGCCCGGCGACCAGCACCCGGCGGCAATTCACGGTAACCCATACCAGCTTCCTCGGCGCCCGCTTGGCGTCCAAACCCAAAACTTCCCTCCACTTCCGCCCATCATCATTACTGGATACACTAACCTAGCCACTACAATTGCTGAGTCCATTCCTCAGGGGTTCATTACCATCTTTGAGTTTTTCCGAGGCGCTTTTTCGACAATCTCTCCTTCGGTGGTGGTGTCTCTGGCATATCGGCTCCTAGTCTTTTATGCTGCGACCCGAATTATCCCTGCGTTACAGCGAGAGGGTCCTCCTGGACGGCCCCGATCGAAGACTCGGTCTCTCATGTTCATCCTCTACTCATATGCTCCGTGTATCATTATTGCAGTGTATACGCACTTGCTGATGCACCATTTTGGCATTTTTGATCGTTCTGCCGTTGGGGGCCGCCCTTCCCAATACTCTGGCTTCCATGGTGTCATTGAGCGAGTGTTTGTGGACCCCCAATTATCATGGCAGATTTGGGGGTGGATTAATATGTTTGTGACGATTGCTTTGTACTGGATGGAGCTCTTATATGGCAAGCAAAGCAGTGGGGATCAACTGATGGAGAATCACTTCAAGCAAGACTGATGCGATGCGTGCATCGCATTGCTACTGACGACGTAATGATCTAAATGATACAGACTAATGGAATAAAACTTCTTTATTACTCTTTACATTGAACTTCGGAAATAATACTCCCAGCTAATTTTAGTGTCCAGTCAGAAAATAAGCAATTCTCGCCATTAGTACTTGACTTCAGAGCTTGACTCTATGATTGCATGATTATTTCATCATTTGGAACTCCGTTAACGTCAAGCGTCAACTAACAAACCCGGCATATTTGACTATGCATACGCCCACATCAACATATGCGTGCGTAGTCTCAATCAGACTCGGGTCCTAAAAGGGACCGTGGGCAGAGACTAAGCTCCATTGAGGTACCTTGACAGGCAATTGCGATAACTATCATTAGAGATGTCTAAGCATCTCTTGTCGTCAATAAACACTGCATTTGGTATCAAAAACGTTACCGTGGGAACAGACCAAGCCACAGCATATCTGTCAACCAAAATGGCGGCCTCTTTGAGGCAACTTGGAACTGCAATCACAACCCTTCTGACCCAAACGGCACAGACAGTTCTGCCTGCACGCATTTCTGCCTATGTGACCGGAGACTTTACCCAAAGCAATGGTGAACTCATGTTCTTTAGTATGCTTCGACCGCAATTCTCTTTGCCCACAGTGCAAGTTGCAGGAGTAAAAATTTCGAATTTATAGCAGTGGCGTTCTGGGAAGTTCGCAGTGCTGCAATTTGCGCATGTATTGCGACTGGGAAAATACCCAGGATTTTGACACCTTCGGGGAGTGACAGTAGTGCGTAGCCAGTATACACGAATAGGCTATTAATAATGATTACGGCGTACGGGCAGGTGCCACTCTTAGCTCACCCATATCTGTTCAGAGTAGTAATAAATAGAATTCAATATAGAGAAATATCAGTCCCCCAACAGCGTCATTCAAATCATCAGTCGTTATATCTCATTGCACTTCATAATTGTCCCTGGATGTCTAATGCGAATGAGCTACGCCAGTGCATGCTCGCTTCTGAACATGGCTGACAATCCAATCCTCATTAGATGCAAATTCAAGACCGCAGCCTCCACATACTCCTGGGGTCCTCGCGCGCTGTTCAGATCGAGTGCCAGTAGGGTACAGGAAGTGTCGAGCCTTAAGGTGAGTCTTATAAGTGTCGCGTCGAGAGAAGCCTCCAGTGGGGTGGCAGGGTGTCTTAGCCTCAGCATCGTAGAAGGGGCAGTTGTAAGCCTTCTTGACTGCGTGCTTCTTCAAGTGTCGGGTCAGGTATCCCTTAATCTTAAACGATGCGCTGCACTCGGGGCACACAAACTGGCCAAATGAGCCAGTTACAGTACGGTTCGACCCGTTGGTCATGCCCGAAGCTGTGCTAGCAAGAGTGCTAGTCGAGATGTCCCTTCTCATTGTCATCTTTGACGGGGACTGAGGCGACGACGCGTTGCTGGACGAAGACATTGGCGGCGACAAGGTGGGGCCTGCGGCGCTCGCAATGTCTTCAAGGGACGCCGAGTTCGGCGAAATGTCCTCGTAGTGCATGTGAGAAGTGTGGAACGACGATGCCGAAGACGGCACTGGCGAGACTGTTTGGTGGAACTGCGCACCTAGGACATTGCCATTAGTATTATGCTGGTGTGGCCTTTGCTGGGTGCTCAGGTCTTCTCCATAGAACAAGTTGGGGAACAGGTCCCGGTCCAAATCAAATGCCTCTACCTGGTGACTGACAGCTCCCGAGTCGGAGTTCGCTCGCGAGTGTACAAGAGGGTAAACTCCATCCTGAGGCACCTGCACCGGCATTGGGCCCATCGACAAGTTGGCAGCGGGGTCCCAGTGGGTAGTTTGACCCTGCTTGTGGTTGCTCTGGTCCGGAAGGAACCAGTGCTGGTCGTTCTTGGCGTCAGTACTGTCGAGCAGGCTAGCAAAGTCGTCAACCGCGTTGTAAGGGTTGCGGATTTGCTGAGCCTGGAGAGGAACGACCTGGATATCTAGAGGGTTCAACTCCGGCGAGTCGTAGAGGCTGAACTCGTCAATACTGTTTCGAGCAAGCGAGTTGTTAGCGTTGTTGTTGAAGTCGATCAGTCCGGGTGCACTAGTAACTTGCATCTGCTGAGGATGTGCCTGGGTCTGTTGTTGCTGATGTCCAGGGTACATCATGTTCCACTGCTGGGCAGACACAACATAGTTTCGTTCAGGATCCCGAGATTGGTATTGGGTAGGCTGGACGCGTCGCTGCTGGACAGGAGCTTGCTGGTGCTGCTGATGTTGGTCAGCGCCGTACATGTCTTTGTAAGGATCGATAGTGTCCCAGCCCATGACGGTGCCGTCAGCCGGATTGGTGAGCTGGACCAACCGGAACGAGGCATCGGTGGAGCAGGCAACAGGGACACCCTTAGTGGTCACCAACATCTTGTCCACGACAAAAGACTGCGGGAAGAGGGAGTTGGATGTTACCGACTTCGTCTTTGATGGCAGCGGTGCCGATACTACCGGCTTCGCGACCACCTCAGGAGCACTGGCGGTGGCTGGAGCCTGGAGACGCTTTGCCGCCCGGGACACGGCCCCCGCATCGAGGATGGACTTGGATCCGGGGGACCGTTTGACTCGTTTGCTGAGGCCAACAAGGACCAGTAGCTTCCAAATACCAATCGCCAGAGGTCGAATGGTTGCGATGAACCAGGCATGAAGCCAGTTACTCATCCTAGCCAACATTTTGAATGTGAATGTGGTGAAGAGTGGGGGGAAGTGGAGGGTATCAGTTGATGAGAAGACGGCGGTACTGTTGGTATTACACAGAAAACAAAGCCCGGGCCAAGGCTATAATCAGAGGCCGCAAGTTGTTAACCAAGCGTTACTATTCGAGACCAGGGGGGCCCGACAAGCACACGAAAAAAGGGAAGCCTGACACGGTCGTTAACCTTGGTGCGAGGAAGGCCAATCAGAGTCCAAGTACAACACTAAGACGGTATCCAGGATGAAAGGCTTTCGTACGAGAAATTTTCTCCTATTTCAGTCCGACAACGGCGGGTGAATAGTGAGTAGACGTCGACGAAGCGCACACACAACCCTACCCAAGAAGTGAGGGGAATATCGGGACCAAAAAAAAAAAAAAAAAGAGTTCAAATGTTACTCAAAGTTAAACCGCCAGTAAAAATATCGCAAAACCTCCAGGTCAAGCTAGTCTAAAAAAAAACCCTGGGCGAATCCTTCTTCCTTAAGCAGCAGCGTCTTTTTTTGACTGCGTTTTCCGCTGACGGCGTTCAGGTGTGGTGCAAAAACACTGTGGTGAAAGAGTCGTTCCGCTACCGATCGGATTCGGTGGGCCTCCTGCCAATATAAACCAAAACTCACTGCAACGCTGTTTCCAGATATGGGGCGGCGGAAGCGAGGCGCCAAAAACGGGTTGAGGGGGTAACAAAAAGTACTGATAGGTGAAGGCACAGATGACGCGATCGGCTGAGGAGGGTAAGTCTGGCAAGGTGGACAGATAATAAACGGGCCACAGCGCCTGTGAGGACGAGGGGGGACGCAATCAGAAAGCTAGCCGGGTAGTGACAGGTCGGGTACCGGGCAATGCGGGGGATTTAATAAGTCCGAGCCGGCTGGGGTGTTTATATAAACGTCAATTTCGGCACCAGCGAAGGGATTGGCAGTTATCAAATGAACCCGAGGCTGGCCGGGGCGTCTGGGGGGAGGGGGGCCAAAAGAAAGCCCGCATATCGGTATTTGCTTTTTGAGAGTGCCAATGGTGTCTGCCAAAATTGCCTACCAGAATGTGTCAGTTTGGTGTGCTGTTTGGGGGGACCGGGTAGCATCCAGTGTGTAAAAAAGCAATCTGGTAGCCCCGACGCGGCGCCGCATGATTTAGTGGGGACAGTATGCACCCGAAGGTGGGTACTTGGGCCAAAATTGGGAGGGTGCGCCTAATCTGGCCAATCATGATGGGAGAAACAATGTAACGAGATGCACAACTGCGACTTGCAGCTTCTTGGGGGGGAAATGATTTGCTATTATCGGGAGCCATCGTGCCGCAGGCGTTATCTAAGGCTAGGGTCGCGAGGAGAGATAAGCAATCCGGAGTGTCGAGGGCTGCTGAGCGATGAGCCGCTCCTACGACGGGCAGGCCAGGGACACACACCAGCGGTGCTCAGCGGCCAGTGGCCAGTGGCCAGAGACCAAGTGACCAGGGACCGGTGACGTACGTGGTATGCAGTAGTGTAGTTTGCAGTGCTCAATCCAGCCAGGCCGGGTGTGATGCTAGTGCCTGGAGACCTCAGACGTCCCTCCTATCCCCTGTTTGTCTCTGTCCACCTTCGCCATAGATGACATTGACTCCGGCATTGAAATGTTCGTGTGTCGGTTTCGGAATCATCAACAGTCTATCAAATCGCCTCAATTCATTCAGCTGTCGCAGTTTTCTGCTTGACCGTACAGTTGCGGTCTCACTGGCGGTGTTCGGATCCACGAGCAGCGGGCTCGCCCGGACCCCGACTATCAGATGGTTCCATGTCACAATGTCACCATTGTCACAAGCAGCAGATGAGCCTCGATTTGCAATGACTCGGCTAATACGATTCGTATTACCCGACTTCAATCGTCTCGCAATTCGCCCAAACTCATTCAATGTTCTTGAAATCATGCTATTCGGTCTGGGCAAAGTCTACCCAGTCATGGGCCAGTATATAATCATGGCGCACCAATTAAAATATCTATGACCTGTCGGCTGATTCAGACCTGGATTAATCACAACTTATTGAAGCTACCTAAAAGTTCTTCAGGTGGATATCGGCGGAAATTGACTGGCAATTCTCAATTACCTTGCTGGTACATGACGCCTGGAGCGCGAATTGGCAATCAGCCCTTGGCTCATCTAGCCATTGTGGGTACGAGAGGCTATCAGTCTGCAGTATCACTAATTTTAACGTAAGATGCCTCGCGACGTTCAGATGCCAAGATCTGTTGGCTCCGTTATCGACGCAGCTATTCGGTTCTAACAATGGTCGAGGGCAGGTGCCGCAATTAATCTCGGGGCATCACTCCAATAGTCGGTTCGAGTCCCAGACCAACGAAGATAATAGACCCAATTGATCAACTATTGAGAAGACACTGTTGCAAAGACACTAGAAGTGTCAGGCATTAGTACACTCCGGCCTGAGAGCTCATATCGAGGCGTGCACTCGCCCAAAAATCCCTTCAATTTCTATCCGTCCGCTGCTGCATAACGATCAGTAGAAGCTAGCGTGCCCGATATGCTCACGACGTCCGCGGCACTTATGCAGCCGTTAAGCGAATGGCGCCGGATCCAGCCGCACTGAACTCCTTCCATTTTCCCCATAAACCCTGCGAACCGTGCATGACTCAATGCACGGAAAAAAGCAATGCCGCACCCAGCACACCCCGATACAAAAGAAATGCTGGGCTCCATCGGCGACGTCATCACCACGAGCACAGAGTCAAGCCGAGGCGAGGGCATCGGCACTGCCACAGCCAGGCGATGAGAGCAGGTCCATCAGGGTCTAGTGAGAGATGCAGTATGACGGCAGGATCGCAATCTGATCCTCCAGTTTTCGGGTCTCTTGACGTTGCTAATTTTGGAATCCTGGTATTTTTCGTCCCCTCCGGGATTGTCCTCGGATGACTCCGGATTGAGTCGTCATCATCTAATATTATTGACTTTGATCCACCGCCTGAGACCCTGCAGTGAACACGGGTATAGCTATGCTAACTCCAACCCCGTACTAATCCAGCCTTGCAGTTCATCACCCTCCAGTCCCCCCTGCTAGGTTCTAAGTGCACAGCTGGCAGAGTTGCCCTATCAAGTTCCGCATAATGACGCGCAGCACAAACGAAACTTGAGTGTGGAGAAGCACAATAGCAAAGAAATCTCTGATTTGATGCCTGAGGCATGGCATTCGGGAATAAAGCCTGTGAATCTGTGGGTCTCTCCTGTTCGGAGTTGATGCTGGTATTTGTGGACTGTGCCGTAGCTAATTGCAGTAGCGGCAACAGTTGGCCATCATGGGCCCACGGCGATGGGCAATCTCATCCGGCGAATTTTGATCTGGTCATGCTCCTCGATCGATGCCATAGGCTGCAGCCCAATCAGCTAGACAGTAAAACGGTAAGGCGGTAATTGACCCCCGCTATTGGTAGCCGACCTCGGATTCGGACCGGCCCGTCTTGTCTTCTGCTGTGCATCTGATCTGCTAGCGTGCCGTGAGATGGTATAATGGCCCGACCTGGTCAGTAGCTTTCGCCCTCCAGCGGTCTCAGGTGTGTTACAAAACACGCATTCCGGGGCAGTCTGGCAGGCTCGGACCCACTACCTCCGAGTCTCGTTTTCGGCCTCCGGTTGCGCCTCGGCCCTGGCCTGGACTGGCCCAGACTCTGGTCATCGTAGGTAGAGCTTGACTTGGCCAATAATGTTGCTCCCAGGCCTGCTTGAATTGGTCATTCGCCAAATGTCTCTGGGATTTCTGAATTTAGTAACTGTGCCAAACCGGTACGGGTTAGAGAGTGCATTTGTAAAAATATATTCCTGATATCTAAAACGCCATTGGATACTTCGATGGGGGCAGCCCAAAAAATCCTTCTTGAGGTACCGGTAGCAGTGGTGCCTTCTGGTTATAGGATTCAAAGTCGACTCCGGCCGTTGCAACAGTGTTACCCCACCAATTAATGGAGACAGGGTTAGAACCAAAACTGAGCGCAAAAGTCTGAATAATACCACTGATAGCGACGCCGACGTCGAACCCCGCTTCCAATAGATAATTGTACTTCTCCCACCACGCACTATATCTTCGCTTGATATGGTGCATAAAAATGTAAGAAATGTAGACGCCATTGGTAGCGTAACTCAAATTGTTCCCCCCTGACCAATTGAGAGACCCAGCCCAAAACACTGTGGGGTCGAAGATAGCGAGATAGCTGCACGGGGTGAAAAAATATCGGTCCACCAATTCAAAAGCTCCTTCGGACATTCGTCGTCGCCAAAGCTCCCTCACTCTTGAACCGTATTTTTCAACCACAGCCCATCCGATTCCAATAACTGCGCCCATTAAGAAGCACCAGGGGAGAATTGGGTACATCTTGAACATATTCTTGACTCCAAATGCACCATACTCGATGGCCGACGAGAACACCAGCACTGCATCAGTACACACAAAATGGCTCGGGTTGTCCCACTGGCAGAGAGTGCCGTTGTCAAAATTATCAACCATCCAATTGAGCATACCAATGAATATGAAGCAATTGCAAATTACTGATAGGATTTGGCCCCGGAACACTGCTCGAGGGGGCAGCTTCGAGTAATGTGCCATCTTCAAATCGGAAATGTAATTTTCGGCCTGAGAGTTGAAGTTCTGGCCATAGGCCGTAACGATAATCAACGCCAAAGGATTTCCAACAAACCACACTCCACCCAGTAGTTGGAACAGGACGTTGAACCCCATGCTGACGTTGGCCTGGGCCATTAGCAATGCCGATGGAACCAAGAAAACAGCGCTGATCCCTACCACTGCAAACAAAATCCACACTGGCGTGTGAAGAGGGTATACCTCCAAGGCCACAATTCCAAACACAAGCGACACAACAAGGATACACAGGAACCACCAGTCGGGAACGTCTTTGTATTTTGCCATCATTCTGGAATGGGCATCCTCGTCCTCCTCACTAAAGTAAGACTTGCGGTGTACAAACCCCTCGATCATTGACAGGAGGGCCTGCTTCAGCTGTTTGTATTGCTTGATGGAGACATAAAACAATGTCATGGGATACCAGGCAAACCACGATCCTTGGCCGAGCACCCAACAGCCAGAAAAGTAGGGCGGTCCGTATTTCCTATATTCGGTGGTATCTACCGTGCCTTTATCAGTCAAGATTCGACTCACATTGTAGAGGCCAGCAGCGTTGTCAAATGCCTCGTTACTATTGATGGGCATGTATGCAGACCAGTACATGTTACCCCAGTACATTGCAATGATAATCAGCCCAGACAACACTCGAGCGCCATACTGCTGTAGAGTACTAAAGAAAGGAGTGATAAGCGCACCAGTGCCAGATACGTTCCAGTCAAATGTTGCAATCGGATTAAATCCGAGGCCACCATAGAATCCAGTGACCATGCCGAGGGGGAAATTTTGCGGCGAAATCCATGTCATCCAATTGAATGAGTGCAGCGCCGTAAAAAGAGAATTTGGGATCCAGAAGTACAGAAACATTGCAACTGCGCATAACACAAAGAATCGATACCGTGGAATCTTCCATCCGTTGGCGACCTCGCCGTTGGGCTCTGGAATCAGCAGAGCTCTGTTGAGTGCTAGCGTAGGCAAGCACTTGAACCAAATGGCTGTGATTGGCTTGATCACAAATCTTCGCAATAGGCCGGCGAATCCCAAACCAAAGCATTGGACTGATAGGGCAAGAATGATCTCATAGCCAAAGTTGACCCAAGTTTGGTTGAGATACTGCGGCAGTTTTTGAACCAAGTAGACATAGTAGTTGCCTCCTGCGGTGTTACCGACATTGAAAATAATTGTTGCGAGCATTTGTTCCTTGTAGCTCCAAGGGCCCGGATTGAGCGAATGGCGAGTACCAAATACTGTGACGCCCCAGTTAGGTAAGACTCTGGCCAAGAAGAGCCCGCAGGGGGCCAGAATCAGTTGCAGGACAGTAGAGTTCACAGTAATTGTGGGCTGGCGAGGGCTGAAGAAAGTATTTAGTGCGGTAGCACCTGCCATAAGGCCCATCCCAAGGAAATACGCCCGGAAGGTCTCAACCAGTATTTCTGGGTCATCAGCTACGTCCGTCACTGCTCGCACTTCTGGGTAAGGGGAGTGATAATGGATAATCGCAGCCTCTGCTTTAAGATCGAAAGAATGGTCAGTGGTAATTTCGCTGGATGCTTTGGGACCCAGTACCAGAAGCCTGATCTTCTCCATAGTCGGAGCGGGGAAATTCGGGTCGTCTTTGTGATGCTCAATTGCCTTGAGCAGAATACTCAAAGCATCCTCTTCAGTCATGCCCTGAATTCTCTCAAAGATATGCTCAATGTCAGTGTCTGGAGTTGTAGCGTCATGGTATTTTCTCTGGTAGAATAAGCCCAGCTTCTTTCTCTGCTCATCCGTCGGGGCCACTAGTGTGGGTACAACCTTCTCATCATTGGCTGGTTGTATTTCCGCCATTTCTGAGCTGGCAGACTCGACATGGACAGTCGATAGTTCCTCTTTCGCCATCCTGATTGATTGATGCCGGGGTAATGCGGTACCCAGGGCTTATATAGCTGGTGAAGCGTTATAAGTTTGCAAGTGTGGGGTAAGTCACGATTTCAATTGCATGCCTGCAAACCCTCCCGGGTCCAGGGGTCCGTAGCTGATTCCTGCGTTGATAATTGACGCGTTTTTGATTCGGTAATGTCAATACCCCACAAAAATGAAATAATTCTGAGACGCTTCCCCGCAAAGCCACTGGCAATCAGTTGAGACCTGCTATACGTGGCTCCGGTCAGTGGTCCTGAGACAATCAGCGGCTATTCAATGGCTAATCACTGTTATGATAGCGCCTGGTCAATGGTTAATCGCCTGTGTGGACGGATTTTTAGACGCAGCGGTGCGTTCAAGATGCATGCTTAGGCAAATTCTGTTCGTCGAGGCATTGTAAATGCGGCCCTGTCTTTCGCTACTGTTGGAAAAACCGTGTGCTGATCCGTCGGCTAATCGCCGGCTAATCAATCGCTTAATCGATCAGCTAATCGGTCGGCTAATCGGTCGGCTAATCGGTCGGCAAATCGATCGGCTAATCATGGGTCGTAACGGATGGTTAATCAGTGGATAACAAAATTGAGTAGCATTTGGTATTTGGGGTGTTACACTGCCATCTTCAGTAATATGTGGGATCAAATTATCGACGTTTCTGGAGTGCGCTCTTAAAAAGGCGTTGCTTGGAAGAGTGGCCCAGGACCAATGCGGAGTTCTGCAAACCAGACGGTTAATCATTCGAATCCCTAACGTACGGTGATCAGTCGGTAACTTTACAACTTGCTCAACTATAAAAGGGAAAAGGGTTCACAGGGATTCTCTAATATCATCAGGACTTTACAATGCTAACGAGTGATCAGGTTCAGTCGTATGAAGATAACGGCTATGTGCTGTTGAAGGGATTGTTCTCCAAGCAAGAAGCTGCAAAGTACCGTCAGCACTTGCACTCACTATTTGACCGCATTGATAGCAAGGACCATGACGCAACATGGGGTAGTGCGGGTGAGAACGGTAAGACCCAGCTCCAGCATTGTCACGACGTCCAATTCCACGATGCGGAGTTTTCTAGGCTCATTTGTGACCCTCGATTGACTGATGCTACCTCGGATTTGATCAAATCTCCTAATGTTCAGCTCCACCATACCAAGGCATTTATCAAGCCTCCAGAAAAGGGTTCTCCGTTCCCATTGCACCAGGATGCTCCGTTCTTTCCTCACCAGCGTCAGTCCATGATTGCCGCAATTGTCCACTTTGACGATGCGACTGAGCAGAAGGGCTGTCTTCGGGTGATTCCTGGGTCTCACAAGAATGGAATTCTTCCTCACATTAGCAAAGGAAATTACCATTTGGACAAGAAGGAATATCCCATCGACAGGGCAATGTCCGTGCCTGCCGAGGCGGGCGACGTCCTGCTTATCTCCTACCTGGTTGTCCATGGTTCTGGTGTCAATGAATCAAACGAGCCTCGAACTACTCTGTTGGTACAAATGCGAGACCCGGAGGACCTGCCCACTGTTGACACTCACAAGTCGCGCGGGCAAGGAAACATGCTACGAGGAGTCAATCCAGTAGCTGGCAAGCCGCCTACTTCATCCATGGGTGCAATGGGTGGCACAATGGGCGGTACTATGGGATCAATGTAGATTAGAAACGCGTTTACAGTTCAACTTGATCAAGTGACTTACTCTATAATTCGTTGTTAGGGTAGTTTTAGATCCCCCTGCGGATCAGCCGCTTTCAAAATTTACCCCGCATTACCCCAGGTTTCATCCCGCGCCAGTGTAGGGGCAAAGATAAAACGAGGCCAATTCCCTGCCGGCCAGACGATCTCCGGCGTCCGCATGGGCTCTAACGTGAAATTCAATGTTGCATCAGATGGGCCAAAACGGCGGGCTAGAATGGCGTGTGATGGATGCCATGCCCGAAGAATCAAGTGTAAGGGGGATACCCCCTGTTTTGGGTGCGATGAATTGGGGATCGATTGTACATACATTCGCCCGAAGAATAGACGAGGAGGGGCTTCGATAAAGCAAAGAGCAAATCATGCATACCGATCATTATTGAAAGCTTCCGAGAGCACTGGTCGGTGTACCGTGTCATCGGGCCCTAATGACGATCTGTCCCCAAATGTGAATGGCAGCGGCCAGCAAACTCAATATCCTCACTTGGGGAGCCTCAACGTTCGGTATCCTGTGCTTCTGCCAGTCTTATCGTCGCTTAACGGCATTGTCACTGCAGAGACTGCTTGCCGGCTTCTCGAAATATATTTCGATCGGTCCGCATGGGGGGGTTGCCACCTCTTGCGCAGGTCGTCTTTCCTGACTGCTGATGAGTCAAGAATCCGTGCCACTAAGCCAACTCTAATATTCGCAATCCTGTGCTTTGCATCACGATACTATGGTGCCGGTCGGGTCGAAATCTTGGAAGTGTCCCGGAGAAACATCACTGACAGGCTCTTCCAGCTTGCTGCCTCTTCTCTGGTGTCCTTCATGAGTCTGGAAGAGCAGGCAACCTTGGATGATGTCATAAGCTATATCCAGCTTTCATCTGTACTCAGTGCCAGCAAATACCAAAAAAAGTCGATTGAGTGGTGGAACGCTACGTACCAATTGGCGAGACAGTTGAGGCTCAACGAAGAATACGCTCACATTTCTGAAGAAGAAAGGGAGGAACGAAGGCGGACGTGGTGGTTGCTTTATTGTGTCGACCGGCACCAGGCACTTTCAGTCCGAAAGCCCTTCTCCTTTCGAGACCCGGAAGCCAATGACCTGTTATGGCCCTGTAAAGAGAGTACTTGGTGCAGCTCCGATGGGGCAGCGTTCCTGGCTGCTACTCCTGCTCGAGCAGGAGTTTGCTATCACGCTACCGAGTGCAGCTTTTTTGGACTCATGCTCCCATTAATGACCATCTTTGGCGAGGTAATCGAGCTGCACCAAGGCGAAGAGTCAACTTCTAGTGTTGACATTGGCACAAAGAGAGCGGTAATTCAGGGCCATCTGGACACCTATGACGAGTCTCTAGCCGATTTCACCTTAGGGGACGAAGATTTCGAAGAAACGAAGCTATGCATTCTTTACGCCAGACACGCTCTCAGCACGTTGCATATCTTGTTTGCTGGAAAATGGGACCCTCTGGAGGTGCTCACTGACGTCGAAGCCAGTGGACTGTCACCAGCGGTCATCCACTCCGCAGCCATGGCCACGATTGCCGCCAGTACAATTAAGGAGATTCAATACCTTGATCCACAGCTTCAGTTCATGCCGCTCTTTTTTGGTATGTTTGTCCTGCAATGCTCTTTCCCATTGCTACTAGTAATGAAGACCTTAGGAACCCAATCCGACAGCAATATCATTGGGGGTTGCGAAAACATTCTTGAGGCGTACATGGTATACTCCAAGTGTCGAGAGCGAATGCTGCTCAATCCCTTTTGGATCAACCCGTATTGGTCTAGCTTTGCGTCAATCACAAACGAAATCAAGGAGTCCAAACAAAAACTTGCGACATCGAGCCCGGAGGCCGTCTCTCAGACCATGCAAGACATTCACGCAAAAACGCGAAAAATCTTAGGTCTCTATCGATGGCACAAAACTGGCCATGGAATCAATACGTGACACGATCCTGCTTCAAAAGGCAGTGCTAGATCCTTGTTCTGTTAATCTCATATTTTTTGTTACAAATGCATATCTGGGGTGAGCTATACTTGGCCTGATCTCGCTGCGAGGCTCTTTTGTCGCTGGTCGTATCGATACCAGTTGTAGCCCATAATTGCCACAAACGTGATGAGAATTCCGACGACATTAATAACGGTCAGCTGGTCCCCAAATAGGAGATGCGCGGTGATAAGCGTGACGACCTCTTTGAAAATTCCTGCAATAGAAAGAGTCAATACCGAGGTTTGGTTTAGCAAGAAAAACTCGCTCAATGTCATGAAAAAGGCAATTGTTCCTGGGATGATCAAGATAATCACCCCAGTCAGGACCCCCTTTTCGGCCCACAGCGGGGCAGTAACAAACTTCCAAGGGTTCTCTAGAAGACATCCCACAAAGAACAGCACGGCGCCCATTAACGGCGACAAATACTTGATAGTAGTGATAGGGTTGCCGTGATAGTTTGAGTCCTCTTGTTTGAGCAAGATTTGGGTCAGTGACCATCGGAGTCCGGAGCACATAGCGGCACCTAACACGAGGAAGAACCCCACCAGTTGAAACTCGGTCTCGCCCGCCACCATCATAATTACCCCCACAGTCATGACGAACACAATTGCAGCTAACCGGACGGTGAATGCCTCTAGCCGAAACAGCACGCTGAAGACCAGCACAAATCCCAAATGCGACGACTTGACCATAGTGTAGAACGTCAATGTGACCACGCGAAACGACAAGTTTCCCAGCCCGATATCGCCAGCACTAGCCACAGCGCATGGCAGCACAGTACGGAAGTAGTGTTGCCAGTTGAACGGGGCCTTGCTGGTTTTTGGCTCGTGATCAAACTCAAGGCTCTCTGTTGACCGTGGCTCTAGCCCGCTATCGCGAGTGCTGTCGTGCTCCCCGCGACTGCCAGTGGCAAGGAGTGCAGCCGAATCGGCGTCAATAAACTCGCCCTCGACTGGGGTGGAATCCAGCTGGGAGTAGCGCACGTCCTCCTGTTGGCCTCGCGCATTCCAACGGTCGCGAATATGCGACGCGAAAATTGCTAGTATGAATTGGATAAATTGATGAAATGAGGTCGAAATGACTGGGAAATTGAAGTTCAGGCCGTCCTTGCCAAACATCCACTTGTTGTAGACCGAAATGCTAACTGAGAAAATGTACCACATCCCAATAAACAGTAGTGTCAATGACACGGAATGAAATAGCGATGGGTCTGGGGGCGCCTCCTTAATGGCCTTGCCACTGCTGCCGCCACTACCAGCGCCAGCGCCAGCACTCCTGCCTAAGCTGCCTCCATCAATGTCTTCGGTCTCATGCTCAATGCCGTCGTGCCGGTCAAAATTTTGTAAACTGTCTCTTCTCAGTCTCTCACCGCCCACACCGACCCGGTTTCGCTCATTACTGTTCCGTTCACTACCAGAGTCCTGCAGCTCCGATTCCTCCTCCTGAAATCTTGATACCCGTTCGTAAGACATAATAAATACAACTCAGCACCTCGAGGGGGGACGTCTAGTCCTTAAAAAAGGGCATAAACAGGCGCAACAACAGACTGCGCAAATATGCCTAACAGACCAGGGCCTAGGCAGCTTCAGATAGAACTCTCGGTCTCAGCACCCCCAATATTGACGTGTCGCTGGCCAGGTGGATCGTGTCAAGCTGAGATTTCGCCCTGGTTATACTGGCCTGAGAGCCGCAGTATATGCGGCGGAGTAGATAAGATTACTGCTGTATACAGGACGAAACTCGGCGAATAAGCGAGCCAGAAGGAGAAGGTACAAGCGATGGGTTGAGATTAGCGGTGATTGGAAAGAGGTAGGTTGAGATTAGCATTTCATAAATATTTGAGTTCGTTAATGGCGGCCAATTGCGGTTCTGGGCATATATGGCGTGTGCTGTGCACGGGCGATACCCTAAGTGTTAGTTAAGAGCGTGTTAGAAAACGGTATCGACCGTCATCAGAGCCCGACGGTCGCTCTTACAAGGTCAAAACTCAGAAAAGAGCTCTCGCAGCATCCTGTCAATATCTTCTGGGCTGTTTATTTCAGGCAGATTCCCAACGTCACTGTCCAAGGTACCTGAAACTCCGGGTGGTCCACTCAAGAGGCTCTCACGGGGCCTCTCGAATTGGAACATCGACTTTGCTGAAGGCAGCGCCGTCTTCCGGTGCTCGGACTGGGGCTGACGGTGCACAAGCCCTTGCATGATTTCCTTCAAAACCTGCCTCGAATCCCCCTGTTTGCGGTCCTGTTCAGAAAACGTCCGTGCCTTCAACTTCATCCACCTTTCGACCCGCTCCAGGAGCCCAAAGATCATTGACCCCGATGCTCGCGACACCCGGGCTATCTGCCATGTGTCTCGAACCTTGGCCAGCTCTGAATCAAGGTCTAGTGAGGGGATTTCGTACCCCTGACTCCACAGCACCATTCTCAGTCTTAGTAGCGTGGTGAGCGCTCGCAGCGGCCTGAAGTACATAAATGTGGGGAAGCACTCCCCGGATCGACAGAGGCTGGAGAAAATGGTAATGAGCTGTTGACACAACCCCAAAATCTGGTGCGCGCATTCCATAACCACCACCTCAGGCGCAGCGTCAGAGCAAAAGAATAAATAGTGGTGAAGAACACCTTCCAGCATGGCTAACATATACTGGGTGCAAGCGGTCCGGTATGAGATATCCATAACCGAGTCCTGCTCGGAAGGGAAAACAATTTCAATTGATTTCTGCAGCTCGGAGAGGCGGTGCTTGTACTTTGCAAACGTCATCTCAATGGTTTGGTACGGTTGTCCCTTGAATGATTCTCCCCACAGGTTCTCCAGAGCCTCCTTAGTGGTATACAAGACTTTGATAAAATACCCCATGCCCCGGTCAGACTCGTTGCCTCGGGCATGGAGAGCATCAAGGCACCCATCCAGAGACGGCACAGACTCCGCGATACGTTTGTCGTCAGAGTTGAACCCTACTTGGAGCATTGAGACTGATACACCCACGAACGCTCGAATCCGAATCAGCGATCTTCCTGAATTTTCGCTGTCAGATAGCACAGCCTTGACGTCTTCATCATTCCCCAATCCCAAGATGATGGCGATGGCCATAAGCAAATGGACAATGTATAGTGAGCTGTGGTTTGTACCCATGACATAGAACGCTAGAAACTGTGCACTGTACAGTATGTCGAGGTCAGGAGCAAATAGCCGAAACACGCGGTCGACCACAATGTTGCGGATGTAAGATTCCAGCTCAAACAGTTGAACATTCTCGTTTTCGCCCACGCAACTCCAGTAGCTAACGGACATAACCAATGCCAAGGTAGATGCTGACGATGATATCTGCGATTGCTCTTCAAGCGAACCAAAATTGCCCCCCTCTATCAAAATTGTGGTCATGTTTCGTCGTAAGAACTCATCGTAGCCGAACTTCAACTCGTCGTAACCAATCAGCCCGCAGCCCACTGCACATTGGGCGGGGTTTTTGCTTCGCAGAACGTGCAGCGGCCACTCCTCTACTTTATCAGAGTCAGTAATGTCTGAGAATTCCACTCGGTCGGGAGGAGGGACTGTCATTGACCGCACAGGATCCCCTTTTGGTGCTCCCCAGCTGTTGATAAGGGACAGGTCCGTAGCCGCCGTTCTCTGACTGGCCGTGGCTGGTGTCCTTGTCCCTGAAGTTCCTGAGGCTCCTGTAGTCCCTATAGTTCCATTGCTGCCCACTGTTTCTTGGCCTCCTTGGTGTTCCGTGCCCCCAGGGCATAGAGACGTTTGGGGTGGGTCACGCAGCTGGGTTGTGGGTAAGTCTGACCAAGACTGGGCTGACTGGCCTGATTCCGAGCCCGATCCCCGTAAATGCGCGACTTCCATCTGTGCTCGGGCAATGGTCTCTTCCAACTGAGCTATTCTCGATTCACTAGCACTGCCGTCGCCGCTCAGATCATAGTCCTTTTGCTTGCCCGCTTGAGCACGCTGTGGCACCTCGCCACTGTTCGAAGGTCGTTGCCCATTTTGTCCTTTTTGGCCGTCCTGTTCAAAATAGTCCGTCAGTGCAGTCGCAGGCAAAGTATCAGATGCCCTAGCACTGCACTGAGACCCGGACTTCGAGCACCGCCGGCATCGCACACTGCCCAGGTTATCATACTCGCATCTCACTTTCAGCCTGTAGCAGCGAGTACAGGCCCTCCGCTTGCGCCAGTTTTCGGCAAATTTCTCCATCGCCAATCCCCCGATGGCAGCCGGACTGCACAAATAGCTCGTTCTCAGCAAGGACTCCAGTAACCCACTCACTTGCCCTGCCGATTAAAGGGTCCAGAATTTGGCACGATGTAGATGGCACGAGGCTGTGCAGTGATAATTCACCGCCCCCGTTTGGATCGATCTTTTCACGAGTTGAGGTCATTTCTGACAAATTTGGCAACCGAGAGTGAGGTCAAAGAGGGAGGAAAGGGCAAAGAAGAAGTGTTGGAGAATTCCTGTCATTTATTAGAGGATTTTGCATCTTTTTTCCCGAATTTTGAGGGCTTTTGGAGACGTTTTGACCCCTGATCTGGTGCATTTGACTCGCCAAGTACGATCTGGTGAAGGACTGGTGACGTCCTTCTTGGCCGACAAAAATGGTCAACCTGCTGGGCCTGTCCCTTCTCTCATTATGCTCTCTTGCCGCTGCTTACGTTGAATATCCCTTGCATTCCAGAAAAAATCACCGCATAGTGGTGGGAGCGGACAACCACCCCGAGGTGAAATCGGACAGTAAAGTGGCCGGTGCCGAACCACTACAGAAGCGCGACCTGGCCGGGCTCAAGGTGCTAGAGGTGCCGACATCTTTCTATTATGTTAATGTTTCTATCGGTTCTCCTCCCCAGGAAATCCTGATGGTTGTTGACCCGTCATCGGGAGACATGACGGTGAGCAGCTACAACTCAAGCTACTCGTCCGAACCGGGGTACGATTTGTTCAGCTATGACCCGTCCAAATCCAAGACGTTTGTGAACACTTCTGACCCGTTCAATTATACTAATTTTTACTTTGGCACGTTCGCCGGGAATTACGTAGCGGACAGAGTTGAATTTGGCGGAGTCACTCTAGATAACCAAACGTTTGCGCTGGCATCCCAGGATGAGTATTATTCCGACACTGGCATCTTTGGCCTTGGCACCAGCTCAGCCGAGGGTGTTGTCAATGCGCCCTCGTATGCCAATGTAATTGGCGAGCTGGTCCGGTTGGGCAAAATCACCTCTAATGTCGCAGTGCTAAACCCAGGGTTGGATGGCTCGTCCAACGGCAATGGGTCCCTCATGCTTGGTGCCATCGACACCTCGGCCTATAAAGACCCATTGGTGGTGCTCCCGTTAGACCAGGTTCAAGGAGACTCCGGTCACAAATTCTCATTTGTGACGTTGACGGGATTGCAAGCAGTTGGGGCCGATCAATCTGCAAACCTCGACATCCCTAGCGAAGGATTACCGGTGCTACTTGCACCGTCGGAAGGGTTCTCATATCTTCCCTACCAGACAATTGTGTCGATCGCCACTCAACTAGACGCCCTGTACTCCCCAGATCTTAGCTTGTGGATCCAGAGCTGCAGCTTCATGAACCTAACCGGCACGTTGGACTTTCATTTTTACGACGCGGTGATTTCGATTCCTTTGGGAGCCTTTTTCATGCCATTGTATATGAGCGACAATGATTCCACCCCGCTGACGCTTGGCAACGGCCGGGCGGCGTGTGCGCTTTCGTTTGTTGACTCTGAGCGCACTGGAGTATCGATTCTGGGGTTCAATGTGCTCAATGCAATGTACATGGCATTCGACTTCGATAACAACCGAGTGGGAATTGCTGAGGCTATCACCCCGAATACAGCTGACTCCTACGCGTTCTTCAGTGCATTAGTTCAAGAAGTAAACGTTAGCGGCACTGCGACAGAGTCCGCATCCAGTGCTGGTAGCAAAAGCAAGGGAAAGGGTACGGCCACGGCCACTACGATCAGTGTGGCCACTGAGAGCTTTTCTGGGAGAAATATCACTCCTATTGCAGGGACAAACTTGACGGATGTGTCAGGAGTGAAGGTTGTTACCCCATCCGTGACCCTTGTTGTACCATTGTCACAACCCGATTTCAATTTTTCAGTCACGGGCCAGGGCATTCCTCGGATTGTATTATCGAGTGGGGAGTTTATTACGTCTAATCAGCGTGCTTTTTCCGAGCAGCCCACCAGCTCGTCCACGGCAGTTACGACCAGGGTCGCGAACCGAGGTACTTTCGCTGCAGTGCTACCAGGAGCAATAATGCTAACAATTGCGGCCACTACAGTGGCGTTTGTTGTACTAATACTGTAAAGTCTTATTTATTTAGATCTGCCATAGAGTAATTGACAAGATCAGGCAGTACTGGCCAATAATCATATGCACAAATGGCCATGATCACAGGCGGTAACAGCCATGTGTTAGTCCAGTTAGCTGGAATGCAATACTATAAGTGCAATTGGTCGAGAAGTGAACTTGAGCCCGTCGGGCCCTCGATTGCCCCAATGCCAGCCGGTCTTTCTCGTGTTATCCGGCGTCACTGCGTAGCCTATTTCTTGCCCTTCTTCTTGAACATCAAGGTCTTGCTTCGGCCGTTCTTCTTCTTCTTCTTGTAGTTATCGTTTCGGGATCCTTTCCATCCACTAGTGCTAATAGTGGCCTTCTCTTGCCCTTCGTCTTCTCCTCCCTCAACTTCCATAGCGGCCTCCTCATCCTGAGTTCGAGATTCAGACTCAGCTTGTAGCTCTTCAGCAGTCTTCCCATGCAATTTAGCTGCGATTCGAAGAGCACGGGCGTGTTCAACAGGCGCAAACACCTCCTTTCGCTTGATACCGCGGGTGCGGACCTTTTGCTTAGCTCTCAGTGATTTAGCCATTGCAGACGTGTGATGTCGGCTACTGCGTTATCTGATTTGTACTATCTTTTTTTTTTTTTTTTTTTTTTTTTTTTCAATAACCGGCCGCGGCGAGCCGCTTTCCGCTGGGATTGCACAGCCGCTCAGACGCCTCCGTTTTTGACGGATCGTGGTGTCCGCACAGCCGCGCCTCGTTTACTCATTTATTCTCCTTCTGGAGTCGCCTACCGCCGTGAATGTAGCCCTATTCAGCAGTCACAGGCCGTCACCGTGACTCAGCATTACTGGCGGCCACAAATATACGCAGAAATTGTCAAAGCCGATTTCCTCTATACTGGTGAAGAAAAGTCAATAAAGTCTTGCGACATCTTCGATTGTAGATATTGGCAGATATCGAAATGTAGGTAACGGAAAGGCGGGAAGAACGACATGAGGAAGAAAGACGATGGCGATGAAACGTGAGCGACGATAAGAGCTTGGGGGCGTGGATACCGAGAGCAAACTGGACGATAAACGGGCCGAATGAGCTGTTGAAATCGACTGGAGTGAGAACTTTTCAACAATGGGTTGCGACCATGAGATTGCGGATGACGACATTTCTGTTGGATTTTCGGCTTATTGTTACGGCCCTTTAGGGCTGGTTTACTCAGTTTGCTCTTTCGCAGCTTGTTTACTCGTTTGCTCAGGCTTTTGAATCACCGACTCGTGCCTTCAGACTCATGTTGATGGTGGTTATTACTTTTGCTGTTTTTTGAGCAGTACTAACTTTAGGAATTTCCGACTGCAGAAGAGACTCGCTGCCGACGTTCTTGGCGTCGGTAAGCGCAAGATCTGGATGGACCCTAATGAGGGCTCCGAAATCAAGACTGCTAACTCCCGAAAGGCGGTCCGAAAGCTCGTTGCTAACGGTCTGATCATCTCTAAGCCCGCTACTGGCCACTCTCGATCCCGAACCCGGGCTTTGCACGACGCCAAGCGAGCCGGCCGACACACCGGTTACGGTAAGCGAAAGGGTACTTCTGAGGCCCGTATGTCGTCTGAGGTTTTGTGGATGCGACGACTGCGAGTTCTGCGACGTCAGCTCGCAAAGTACCGAGACTCTGGCAAGATTGACAAGCACCTTTACCACTCTCTTTACAAGCTTGCTAAGGGTAACGCTTTCAAGCACAAGCGACAGTTGATTGAGCACGTCATTAAGTCGAAGGCTGAGGCTCTTCGTGAGAAGCATCTCAAGGACGAGGCCGAGGCTCGTCGTCTCCGAAACCGGGCTGCTCGTGAGCGAAAGGCCGAGCGAGCTGCTGCTAAGCGAGAGGCTCTTCTCGTTGATGAGTAAGCGGACCATCGGCTCACCATAGTTCATGTTAAAAAGTAGTGGCTTGTATAATGTATTATTCCTACAGCCATCCGGAACGAACAAGAGGGGGGAAGTGGATTGTGTCGTTACGTGGAGTTCAAGTGTGGCGTTAGAGTGTTAGCCAACAATGTAATTCGATTGCAGTCGATTAACTACCCGTATTAAATACCAGAGCCAATTTTGTCCTGCTGCTTTGTGTTTGCCTACCGTCCCGTGCCGTCTACCCTCTATTCCTACCCTCTATTCCTACCCTCTACTCCTACCTTCTACTACCCTCTACTACCCTCTACTACCCTCTGCTCCTAAGGTGGTCCCGTTTTTTTGGGTGCGGCGATGAGTTTGTAATTCGACTAGATTTGATTCGAGGACGAGCTGCAGACGAAATTGTATGAACACTGCCAATGGGTTCTCTGTTCCCCAGCATCCTGAGATCAGGCCCTGCGGTCGCGCGTATACGTATACCTCTCCGACCCGTCACAGTGGCTGCTAGTTCACCGGTTGCGGCGACAACAGTGTCGAGGCGGCTGTTTAGTCAGACTCGAGTTGCAAAAAATGCTGCTGCTGAAGAATACCAACGAGATGCATACGAACAGGAGATATTCGACAAACTCAAATCAGAATTGAACCCAAAAATGTTAGATGTTCGAGATGTGTCCGGCGGGTGTGGATCAATGTTTGCCATTACAATTATATCCGAGGCCTTCAAAGGACAAACCATGATCAAACAGCACCGACTTGTAAATAGTATCTTGAAGGAGGACATTTCCCGATGGCATGGGCTCCAACTGCGCACCCGAGCTCAATAATGTATCACCGCACAAATACAATGTCCAAACACACACTCATGCCGTAGCATCGTACCGTCCACCACCCCAACCCTACTGCCTACCTACCTACCATCCAAATCCTACCACTCAAAAGCCTATGGCACCCTCCCACCATCCAATGTCTACATCTCTACTCATTCTCCTGCCTGCTGCCCTTGATCCACGCGCTCCCTGCCTCCTAGCTGCTGACTGCCAGTCTCTGCACTCTGTTTCCGTGCTCTGTTCCACTCCTACCGACCCGTAATGTCTGTCTGTCCTGCCTCACTGCCTTGCACCAGTACTGCAACGGCCAACCTCTAATCGGATCTAATCTCGGTCTCGTCTCGGCCTCGTCTCGGTCTCGCTTAGCCCAACGGCCCGGTATTCATCCGGAGTTTAGGCAACCTTTTGCAAAGCGGCCAAATGGACCCGACCGTCTCTGGCACTGCTAACTCGACCTTACTTGACCGAATCCTTCTATACCAGCATTACATATAGTCGTCTTTGGTTGTGGTATCATTGTAGGTCTCACTTCTCCTGATTGCTGTAGTTATTCCCTCCTAAACGTCATGCTGCCTCCACCTTTTCATACCCGCTATCTCCCCGGCGGGCTGCCCGGCGCCCCGGGCCTAGCGGGCTATACTGTACCCGACACTCCGCGGGTCCCCCACAGCAGCCTGCACGCGGGGGACCACAGCTTGGGAACGAACGAAGGGGAAAAGAAGGGTCCAACCGCGTTTAGGCTGAAAGGGCCGGTTGATTTCTACTTATACTTGAGGCATAATCAAGTTTGCCTTGGTCTGGAGAAATTGGAGAGGATTATACTGGATCCCTGGTGCAGGAAATCTGAATAGGAAGGTGGAAACTTAGCTGTGCCGGGTCATATTTCAGGGGGTCTAAGTACCAGTCAAATCAGGATCAAAGAAAATCAAAATTCACTAGCATTTTGCTAAAAAAATTTTTGCTCTTGTTCTAGAACAGGGTCTGCAACTGTAGATGCCTCCGAGGGTAGGACTTAGAACTCCGTTGTCGGGGTCGACCTCGCCAGAGTCGTTGGGCAGGAGCCCTCAGTCGACGTCGTCTTCTTCCACTTCGCTGAACGACGACTTGATTGAATTGGATGAAAAATTGGCAAAAATCAAGGCCCACGCTATCTCTGCGAAGCTGGAAACGGATTCAACGACTACGCCGCCCGTCAAGAATGCAGGATCTAGTAATTACCTTCTCAGCGCGCTATCGGTCTTTGTCCCTCTCCTGACTGGAGTCGGAAACGGGTACGCTGGTCCGAGCTTGATGGGTGTCTTTGATGCGCCGGATTTTGAACGATATTTCACGGTACCGTCCCCGTTGTGGATGAACCTGCTGAACAACGCCCCAATTTTTGGTGCGCTGTTGGCAATTCCCCCGTCCATTTGGGGATCAATTCATGCCGAGAAGCGAAACATGCTGGTGGTCGGGTCCCTAGTAATGATTATGGGATCCTGGCTGCAGTTTGCCGCTCCGGCGCATCACATGGTGACGTTTTTTGTATCCAGAATCATCATGAACTTTGGATCCTCTATTGCAATGGCCATCGCGCCGGCGTTAGCATCGGAACGAGTCCCCCGCGGCCCGCTCAGGGACGCAATTGGTCCCCTAAACACTTGCATCTTCATTTCTGCGATGGCTCTCAGTGCAGTCTTGCCGACCCCATCTAGGGGACCCGTGCTGGGGCTACCATTCTGGAAGTTCTCTGCCCTCGTCCAGGCGGCAATCCCTTCAATTCAAATCGTGCTCATTTACTTGACGCCGCCCTCTCCGCGATGCCAGGTGGCGGCGGGTGACATTGCTGGGGCGACTGAGACGCTACTGAGATTAGGGGCTACTCCGGTCGAGGCGGACGAGGAAATCGCAACGCTGGTCGACGAAGTGGCCAAATCGCCCCAGGCGTCGTTCAGGCGAGCGACTCCTTCAATCCTGAATCCGCTCAAGTTTGACTTTGGGTCCATTGTTGGAACCATTTCCCGCCGCCAAACGCTGTTTTTAGCTCTGGCCCTGCCAGTGGTGGTAACGCACGTTCCTAACCATGCATTTCTTCAATACGGAGGCAAAACCTTAGAAGCCCTCGGGTGGGCGCCATTAACCCAGCATGTTCGAGTCAATGGATGTAACGTATTCTTCCACCTGGTGCTGGTGCTGCTGACTGCTAGTGGCCAAATTCCGAGGGACCGAACCCAGGCGTTTGCTAAGGTGGTGTCAACCTTGGTGCCCATACTGGTTGCTGTAGCCGCCTACAATGTCATGGCTGCTGGGGTCCTGAGCGATGGATTGTGGTCGACTGTACCGGTGGCACTTGCACTGTACATGGTGCTACAAATGGCCGGAACCGGGATACCTGCCGGGTACTGGGTTGCTGATACTATGAAGCCGGAGCTCGAGGTGATCTGCGGCCAGGTTGGAACTGGGCTGATGCTGGTGACGATGATGGTGAATGGTGTGGTGAATCCGGGCAACCTAGGGTCATACTGGCCGCGCTATGTGTTGCAATTGGCGTATAATGGGGTGATTCTTGGAGCCCTGCTTACGATCTCTAGCACAAACAGCTTGCCGAAATTTGCCGGCAAGAACGAAGAGACTGCGGCCATAATTGGCCATACTAGACTAACGAATAACGAGTAATGAGGTATAAGCGACAGTTAACAGGCTTCACATTTCCAGTAGAGATTGATTGATTAGAATAAATAGAATAAATAGTCGTAATATCGTTATGGTCACAGCTCAAGATCCAGAGAAAAGTCTGGCTGGAGCGATACTGCCTCTTCGTCACCAAGGTCAAATTGATTAGACACAATTGGAGGGAACAGTGAGGACCCTTTTGCTTCTGAAGCGGGGCTAAAGTCGGAGGCTGCAGCGTGAGAGCTGTTAGTGGGTGATGCCGGTGGGCAGTAGGCGTGTAATACCTGGGGCATTTTCGAAGAATTGACGGTGCAGCTGTCAACCAGCAGCTCCGATTGAGGGGCCGGCGCCGTGGATTCGGGTCTCGCTCGTCGAGGGCAATGCGACGACAACACGGGATCAAACTGGTCTCCAGAGCACAGTACCGTCTGTTCTTCACGGCTAGCGTTCAGAAACACATTTTCGCCAAACATGTCAGGGCCGCTGTCCTCCCATTCGGGGTAAAGCGCATTGTCGGCGTCAGAATCCCATGGCGAGTGGCCAGGCCGAGCTCCAGCTTGGCGCTGGCGGCGACGCTGGGACTGGGTTCTCGATCGAGGTCTACGGTAGGTTGTGTATTCATTATGCGGCATGGCCGTGGTCGAAGTTGCGCTGGGGCTTGTGCCCGCGGTCGAGCTCGAGGTCGAGGTCGGGTCAGGACCGGTGCCTGAACCAGCCGATGCAGTGGTTGTGGTGCTGGTAGCGGTGCGGGCAGCGGCGCTGGCGTTAGTATTAATTGTCGAATGGGATCGAGACGCTACCAGGTCTGGCGGGCAGTCTTCTAAGTCTGAGTCTTCTGAAGCATCGTCGATAATGGATCTATGACGCATTTCCACCAGCATTGGGTTAGCTGCGGAAAGCATGAACCCGTTACTTTGCATTTGGAGCTTGTACGCGGCGAAATGGCCGGGTTGCGACGACTGTGGCCTCGACATTACTGGGCCCGCGATCTTGCGATATTGTGCGAGGGACTGTTATTCACAAGTTTGTGATCATAAGCTAACCTCGGAATGTTGAACCCACAGGCACCGGAGACACTTAATAAGTTTTCGTTTGCTAGATCGATCTACCGACTTGTGGCCGACTGTAGGTGACTCACCTACCAAAGCGCAGTCGGATCGTGGGAGGGGGGGGGGTCCACAGGACCCTCGTATCACAATGCGACTGAGAGAGCAAAAAAAAAAAAAAAAGAACTCACCACGCCCTGTCTACCGACAAGCCGAACCGCGGTGGCTGCTACTAAACTGCAAGTGATTGTTAGGGTTAGTGTTGAATATCAATTCTATCAGGGCATCCGGTCCGTCTATATATGTACGTCACAGTCGCAAAAGGCGCCGGTCGTAGCTTCTCATCAACCACTGGGCCTGCCCCGGCTTCCGCTTCCCGCGATCGATAGGCCCATTTTGGGCCAGTTCGGGGCCGTTTGGGTGGGAGCAGTCGTTTCTTTTTTTTGCCGTTTGGCACCACCGCTAAAAAAGCAAGCCGTCAACAGGCAGCACGTCAAAAATGAAAGAGCCCGACGCCTGGAGGAGAGTGAAAAGGGTAACAATTGAGCACGGCAGCGGGCTAGGCGGGTGGGTGGCTGGCGCCTGGATATTTGGCGGGCTTGCTGTGTTTGCCGGTGACACTTCTGCTGGAACTGGTCTAACCTATGTGACGGATCATGTTTGATTGTCGGCGAGGCCTCGTACTCCTGCGGTGCACGCCGTGTACGGACCTACGTTCTCAGGTCCCCCTCCCCGGGAATCCAAACACCACCAGGGATTGCCTCGTGAGAGCGAATCCTTTTACCGATCTGCGGCCTCGCCTTGAGTAACTGGCTCAGTGCCGTGAGGTCGGATGTCCGGAAATGGCCAAAACACGTATAGTACCTGTAGAGGCAGTCGTGCCTGTGCCAGAGCCTTGAGCTGTGGAGCCGTGGAGACCACTGTAATTGTGCTTAATGGGGACGAGGGTGGGGACGAGGGATGGGGGTGTATCAGCTTTGGGGGTACGTCATGGGTATTTTTTGAATAGCGAGAGCATGTGTGCGAGCCGTGATTATTATCGATTATCGCCAGTACCTTTGTCCTCGCTACTGCCTCCTCTGTCCCTCTACCACCCTCTCTTCGACCCTGCCTCGGTCTGCACCACCACCAGCCTACCGTCGGCCACCCATTCATGGGCCTCATCGCTAGGCAGCACGGCGCGAAGGATCCGCCCACGTACAATGCGGGATAGCCTCGTTTTCACAGATGTCATGCACCATCCAGGGGCAGCTGGGCGACGAGCTGACACATCTACAGCAGCCTTGAAGCATAGAAGCGATGGGCTCGATGAATGCAACATCAGCAGAGCCGGGGCTCGAATACAGTTGCATCAGTGGCTGGTGGTGCTTGGTACACTTAAACAGCAGTGACTAGCAGCAGTGACTCTAGCAGCAGTGACTAGCAGCAGTGACTAGCAGCAGTGACTAGCAGCAGTGAAGCACCCTGGTAGCAGTGTGGCAGTCTGGTATCCTGTAGTCTTCCTGGTCTCTTTCACTGAGCAGGTAATATCTAGCGTGTGCGTATCATCGCTCAACATGCAGTACCGCTATGGTACCCAAAGTAGCGTTGTTACCAATGATGCACAGTACGGACAATTAAGGTGCCAATTGTACTGTACCCTGTTGCCCTGCCCTCCCGCCATCCTGCGACTGTTACCTCCTGCCACTCACACCGCCGCAATTCCGCAACCTCTCTGGTGTTATGAACCTTGTAGCATGGTAACATCATGGTCTCACGCCCGCTCTTTCGCAGAGATGGCCCCAGCCTAAGGCGACTTCCGCAGTGCCCGCACTGAGGATCAGGGAACATGAGACAAAGGTTTTGATAAGGCGGCCCAGGTGGCCTGAGATTATCGGCAGGGTCCACCACCAGCTTAACCTGAGTTGTCTCGTTCCAAGCTTGTGAGCGTGCTTCTCTTGGCAAAGCCACAGAATGGGGAGGGGCAGTGTATTTGCATTGTTCTTTCAATAATTGCACCCGTCGTACCTTGTTTTTGGGCAAGTCCGCCATAAGGCTCGTAAGGCTCCATAGCAATCAACGCCGACCGGCCTGACCCAATTCTGTCCACCCTATTGCCGTATTGCCTTCGCCAGTAAAGCTTGTGCGAATTCAATGCCGTCGTTCGGGTTGCATCATGTCGTACTAGGCTTTGATCATATTACGCACTCTGCCAGTCGGTAAGGCGGTTCCGTCTGAATACCGGACCGCCTCAATTCGCAATCGTAAAGCAACACTACTAAGGGAACAATAACAACCAATTACTCTCATCAATGACACGAACAGCAACAAAAACATGCTCGTCCATTTCAGAGCAATGGTATACACGAGCACCAAAAAGAAGCTCTTCCTTGCCAGGGGTCGAACCTGGAATCTCTCGATGTGACCGAATCGTAGTCGAACGCCTTGCCATTGGGCCACAAGGAACTGAGCTGAAGAAATAAGCGAACAAAATGCGCTTCGTCATGAAGCCGGTTCTGAGCCGCACTAACTGCGGCTCAGAAGTCAAATCCGCTTCAATTGCTTAAAAATGCATCAAAACTGGGCACTTTTTGAGTCAAGATGTCAAAAGGCCATCTATCTACCCCCTCTACAGGCTGTGCCAAGTCTCTGCTTTTTCTGAGTGAGCTAAAACTCATTTAATAAAGTCTACAAGTCTGCTCTCAATTACTCTGAATCTTGCCAAACTGCAACAAAACTGTGTTGAAACTCTCTATACCTCCTAAATACTAGCCCATTCTCTCTTAATTTGTGTCCTGCATGTTTTTGCTACTCAATTCGCTTTCTCATTCACGTCAGGCAATCTTCTTGCAATTGCTCAGCGGAAACCCGCCAAAATGAATTAAAACGCCCTCATCCAGGACATTTCAATACGCAAACGCCAAATTCCCAACGATATCCGGTAAAATTCCTGCTCATCATTGCCCCCAGCCTGGTTAGCTGCTCAGTTTCTTCCCATTAGCAATATCGCTTCGCTTATCTTATCTGCGAGGCTACAAAAAGCTGCTGAAAAATTCAGATCATACGATACTCTTCATGGAACCCCAATGACGACAAGCGTTGAGAGGACGCCCACTCCTACAGATGACAAATTCAAGCCGCTTTACAAGGCTCATCGCCATCTTCCACGAGAATCAGTGAAAAATGATCGGACCGTTTTAGATCCTCATCGAGTGGAGCACTTGGATAACGACAATTACACTGTATCCTGCGACCCTCTGTCGAACGATCAGATTGAACAAATAGTCAGAGCTGAGAGCATATACGCTGGTTTCGACATTGATACAGCCCGAAAACAGGCTCATCCTAAGGGGGTTGTGAAAGTCAAGGAGTTACCTGGGTTGCTGGTGTACCCAAATCTGTTCTCCCCGAATGTTCAATCCAAAATTGTCAACGAGGTGGTCACAGACTATGTACCGGATAACCGCCATTTGTCCAACTTGACCCCTCACTACATCCTACCTAACCCTTTTGATATCTTTGACGACAGCCACGACCCCATTTTGCATAAAGAGTCTCAAAGGCCCCCTACCAGCATGGCAGCCATCAGGTCGAAGCAGCTGCGGTGGATCACCCTGGGCGGACAGTACAACTGGACGACAAAAGTTTACCCCACGTTCACACCCAATGAAGATGGTTTTCCTGCATTTCCTGCTGGCCTAGCCGGCCTCCTTCAATCGGCGTTCCCGTCGATGGTTCCGGAGGCAGCAATTGTGAATTTTTACTCTCCTGGCGACACCCTTTCCCCACATCAAGACGTGGCCGAGATGTCAGATGCTGACCTGATCTCGTTGTCAATTGGCTGCGACTGCATTTTCTACGCGGGTCTGTCTAGAGAAAGCATACCGTTAGCTATCTTGTTAAGGTCTGGTGATACCGTTGTGATGGGAGGTCCCTCCCGGAAGGCTTTCCACGGGGTGGGTAAGGTGTGGGGTCAAACAGGGCCCGAGGTCGGCTCGAAGCCCTCGCTGTCGACTTGGCTCACTAATAAACGTATTAACCTCAATGTCCGCCAAATGCTACCATGAGTGCTGTGATTGGCTTACGCGAATTGGAGAATGCAAACTGTATAAATTACAAATTAAATAATAGAAAGTCAGAAATAGTCCCTGTAAATTTCAAGTCCAGTGTGTTGCCCAGTGTGGACACCATAATTCATCAAACATCATCAAAAATCAAAGCTGTTGCAGCAGTGGCCCAATAGCGGCTATTACTCGGCACCCGTCTCGTCCTCCTCCTTGACACCCCGCATTTCATTTGAAAACGATCGATAGTTGTAGGTAGGGGGTGCGGACTTCAACGGCGCCTGGTCCTCAAACGAGGCGTAGGAGATGGCATCGACATGAAGAGGCTCCTTCGCCTTGACCGTGATAGGAGCGTGGATCTCTTCATCATCGGTCCCATTAGTAGCAGCGGCTGCCGCAGCGGCGGCGGCAGCAATCACGTCGGCCTGGTTGTCAGAATGCGCGTCATAGCCACCGGCGCCATTGCCCTGGTACCAACCATCAGCATTGTCGCCATAGAGGCCACCAGTAGTATCAAAACCGGCGCCGACCCACGGGTTAGATGTACCTACAAACGCAGTCATCGAACGCACCATACCCAGACTCTCGGCGTTCTCAGCAAGCGACGTCATTGGAATCATCTCCCCGCCATGGGTGGTACCATGGGCATCACCACCGTTAGCATGGTACGCCTCGGCGACTGAGAAGGATCGCGACATTGCAATTGGCGCCTGGTTAGCGGCAGCGGCTGCAGCGCTGCCAAGGTCATTAAACCCTGCGGAAGCCATTAACGACTGTGGGTTAGCAGATGAGGTCGAGCCCATCATGAGCTCACCGTAGTCACTGGCTGCAGGGGCGCCCTTTCGGCTCAGCGGCGACCCCATTGAGGTAGCGGCTCCCCCAGCAATGAACTGAGGATGGACACTGGACTGAGGCTGGGGCTGCTGTACTGGAGCGTCACTATATCCATACTCCACCTCACGGTCAGACGAAGTAGCCGACGACGGCTCGGAAGAGTCTGCAACCTCAGGAAGGATGAGCTTACGGAATACGGTTCTGGCCGAGAACGAGTCGGCGGCCTTCTCAAACTCGTAGATAATGATCGCCTCCAAGTCCGAAGCCTCGTCTTCGTCAGGAGTGTCGCACAAGTTGCCCACGGGACGGCAGTAAAGCTTCTGGGTGACGGTGATGGCGGAGATAGCAGTATAGGCATCCTGAGAGTCGGCATCCTTGTTTCGGAACCCACCCACAAATGCTGCCCAGAACTCAGTACTGAATGGGATGAGTAGCTTCTCGACTCGCTGCACCAGATTCTCCTGGACAGATACCGGCTCTCGCAGTTCGAGCACTTGGTGTGACATGGTGGACACCGAGGTCACCACTTCCCATCGGTGGTCAAACCTGCCTGCGACTCCACCGGGAGATCCATTGAACCCGGGAACGCGACGAGAGTGTAGAGGGAAGTTGAATTGAAGAGAAGTGCGGAAGCTCTCCGGGGTGAACGGCAGCTGGTCGTTGCGAATGTCAAGCTTCACCTTGCCGTAGACCAGGGGGATGTGCGACACGGCGCCAGACTTTAGCAAGTCGGCCACCCGAGGGAATCTCTCAGCAATGTTCTCGAAACCCTTGGGCTTGAGGGGGGTTTCAAACTGGGGTCGAATCAGCTGAGTGTAAACGCGCTGGGGAATGTTCTTAGACGCGTCGCCGGCGTGCCAAATGCAGAAATTAGCAGGTGCGAGCGAGTTGACATCGGTTCCGGCTCCGGCGCCATTCACGACACTGTCAGCGCGGCGGCCAGGGGAAGCAAGAAAGAGGTCAGCAGTCGACGTCGGGTGGAGACGCTTGGCGGCCTGTTCACTAGCACCAGCCGAGTTCTTGGAGAAGATTGGCGATACAACGGGGACCTTTGTGGAAGCATTTCCGGGTGGTGAGTCGGCTACAAGGGCCATAAAGTCCGGGTCGTCCTTAAGCAGGTGCTTGAGAACTTGGATGTGAGAAGACACCTGCTTTCGAGTACGGACCTTGCCGGTCTTCTTGAAAATGTAGTCGGAAATGATCTCGTTACGGCCACAGGGTCGGCCACAGATTGTGATCTTGCGTCGCCCGACTCGGGGAATCTTTCGCAGCGCTTCCATGAACGCCTCTTCCACATCCTTGCTCCACACTGACCCGGCCTCATCGTTGGAGTCCTTCTTCTGCCGAGCGAGGTACCCCGAGTAGGCAGCATGGTCGGAGATTGGAGCCGAATTGAGCAGCTGGGCATTTTCAGCAGCAAACACGTCGCCGCCATTCCCGCCAACCACCGGCACAGACCCTCGGCGTTCAGTCATGGGAGTCTGTAGCTGTAGCTGATGTTGGGACTGCATTGGCGCTTGAGGCATTCGTGGCTTCTGCTGGTGGTGGAACTTTGGCTGCTGGGGAGTCGAGCCGGGGCGTACTGGCGCCACGAATGCGGGGTCCCCAGGGGTGACGGACATGTTTGCGTACCGCTGTTGGCCGATGGATGTCGGGGTCGCGCGGTACGCGTAGTGGACATCGCCCTGGAGGTAGCTAGGTGGTGCCTGTAAAGGAGTGTCGAGAGCGGCAGTGTCGTACGAGCGCTTGAATGGCCGAGAATGAGAGTCTGGCGGGGTCATTTCGAACGCAGACGGCAGCAGCGACCCCGGAGTGACGTTTGGCGGCGCCGTGGCCACTCGATAAATGCCTGATCCCAAAGCCTGGGTTACAGCGGCCGGATCTTGGTGGTCCACCGCGTAGACATTAGCGGCGGACTTTGGTGATCTATAGTACATTGCCTTGGCGTCGGCTCCAGGGGGGTGGAATTGGCCATTGGGACCACCCACTGGGACTTGGTACCCGGAGCCATAGGCCATTTGCAAGTGATTAGAGTTTCTGTCGGCACCGTCGTACGGTTGATCTGGATGGTGGTGAGCGGCTGCCATGGCAGACTGGGGGTTATACAAGGGGGTCAGAGGGGTAGCTGACATTTGAGAAAGTATCGGGAAACGAAAAGAGCGACTGTTTCTGTTGGTAGTTGGTTATTGGCGGAACCTAAGTTAGTAATCCATGCTGGAAGCGAGCTCGCACACGCAACCCGACCGCAGTGTCTATCGGCAAGCGCGTCGTCCAGTCGCGTCTCGAGTTTGACTAATTTCGCGATTCTCAGCCGCACCGACACCCCTGTCAGGTCTATGCACAAAACCCTTGTAGAGAACCTTCTCTCAACGGTGAGGATCCGGGTTCTGGTTCCTGAAGAGCGTCGGAGGCGCTGGAGCTGCTGCTGCTGCTGCTGCTGCTACCTGGCACTGTCCGGTCCTGTCTAGTACTGCCTCGGATTCCTCGTTGTAGCCCGACAAACGCCCGTAGTGCCTCGGCCAGATTTCCTGATTTTGCTTACCTTTTTAAATGAGTGTGTAGGGCCGGGGCCAAAAATTAGAAGAAAATTGTTTCAAGGAATGGACGTGGTGAAGACCCCGAGACCAGGTTCTTACCACTTTGTTTTAAAAGGAACGACCGAAAGATTAAACAAAAAAAAGATTAAGAGAGCTTAGGCAGTCTGAAAACCCACCCCAAAAAAAAAAGATACCCTTTGGCGGAGGCCAAAATTGCAGGCACTCTGGTTATATATATGGCCTCCCACACACCCAGCTTATGGTGGGAGTGTCTGTCACCAGCCCTGCTATCAAATTGGCTATGGACCTGCCATACGCGCGTGCGCGCGTGAGGACCTCCTGGTAAGTTGCTTTTGGCTATGATGCTTAATGCTTGGATAGGACAGCACCGACAGAGGTTCCGCCTCACAGCCCAGCGCAAAAAGCAACCAGACGAGGGGGAAAGGTTGTGGAGCAGGTCCGATCGGCCCTCAATTTCTCAGTCCCCGTGGGCCCCTGGCTGCCGTTAGCTCAGGAGGTGCGGTCGAGGTGATGGGGGGGAATGAAGGGGAGGATCGGCGAGTGTGGAAAAGTGGAGATGGAGGCCGAGCTAGGGTTCAGAAGCAAAGAAGGTGTGTGTGAGCATGGGGGTCCAACGGGGTACAGAGCCAGAGTCGGAAGGGGCATCCTGAGACAGAGCCAATGGAGCTATTTCCGGCCCCAGTATATCGTAGAATCAACACGTAGCAAAGACAGGTCACGTCAATTACTTTCAACGTCGCTTCAGCCAATAGGTTACTTGTTGGATTGGTCTGCATTAGCTGCACCTCCTGGATTGCCGCCTTAGGCTTGGGGCGCACCCCTTCGTTCCAACCGCGTCGAGGCGCGTCGCGCCCCGACATAATAATGGCCCGCGGCTGACGCGCGTTGGGCCCCACCCCACCACCGGCGCGCCTGGCGGGGGAGAGTCGCGTCTGGAGTCTCCCGGTCACGTGCGCCGCGATCAAAGGAGGAAGAGTCGGAATTCGGTACCTGGCGACCGATCGGGCATGACGTGAACACCGATGCACCGAAGTCTGTAGATGGCTGCGGGAGAATCCTCTGATCAGCTACCTGTCCGATCCGGCTAATCCGACTATCCGGCTGGTTGCCCGAGTCCAATTCACCTGCTACCCCTCGATGGCCCCTCTGGTTGTGGCGGTGGTGGTCCGCAGTGGCCCCCGTAGTGGTGCCTCGGTCTCGGTTGCCGTTCTCGTGGCTGTGCCTACCGGACTGCCCAGGCTGCATTGCAGTGGCTGTCGTCCAGGCGCAAATGGCATAGTGCAGGTGGTGGGGAAGTATATTGTGGGTCGGGCAGGGTGCCATCAGGGAGCAAGGCGCGACCGCGCCCCCGCCGGACCAGCCCAGCCATGAGATAGCACTGTGCAGCGGCAGCGGTAGCGGGCAGAGGGGTCCCGCACAGCTGGCACTCTGCACCCGCGGGGCCATTGCCAGTGTATGCTACCTGCGCTGCTCGTGCTACCTGTGCTGCCTGCGCTGCCTGCGCTGCTGCGCTGCCGCTGCCCGTGACTTGTTGCTACTGGTTGGCTATTACCTCTACCGAGCCCGATCGATCATGGCCACACCATGATTCTGGCTCCTCGATGTCACTCCACACTGGTGCGGTGGTGCCTGGTCCTGGTTGGGGTGAGCCAATGCTGACGATCGACTCCTACTGCTGGTCGCTTGGGCCAGTCGGAGGCTGGCGGTACAATGGTTGCTGATCGTACATTCCACACATCGCGCTATCGTCCGCGAATTGATGCAGGGATTTGTTTGGGTCTTTGTTCCACGCGCCAAAACTGCAGTAGCTCGATCCCTGGCGCCGCCAGTGGTGATGATGGGTGGTGGAGGGGCTGACCATGGCGCCAGTGGCTTCTATTGTCTATCAAGCTAGGGGTTGGAATGTCGTATTAAAGCTGATTGTCTGTGCCTGGCTTTAACCGGTTGTGAGATGGCCTAATCGGCTACTGATGCTGAGGCGGTCCCCCAACTAGGACACCCCTTGACCCAACTCAGCAACCACGCTACGCGACTTGCCCAGACTTATCCAGACATGGCCGGACCTGGCCAACCCTGTTGCAAAGCATAACCTTGCAGTGCGCAGGGTGGGTGGATTAAGGTGTCAATTGGCGCCTGAGAGGAAAATAGCAGCCGAAACCTAAAGTGGGTCGCGAGCGCGAGTACTGCAACCTGCAAATAATTGTCTCGGGTGTGTGGCTGTAATATCTGAATTCCATCTACCAAAATCCATTCGTCGCCTCTGGAAGGGGGTGGGTACTGGCAAGTCTATGGCACCAGCTACCAGTGTCCTAGCCCTGTCCCGTGGTGCCTCTAGTATTATCTATGTCTACTCGCTGTCTACTCGCCATCCGTACTTGATCGACTTCCTGTACTCGTTCTGCACCGCAATGCTCTACCCCGGCCCACTGATGCGACGAACCTTTCGCTAGTCTCCTACGGTGGCTAAGTTTGTGCCATAACTGTACAGCGTGAGCTAAAAAAATAAGGTTGAGACATACATGAGACAGTCTCAGTAGATCACAAAGCAACGCTTTCCAAGACACCACGCAGCAGTAGCCGCTGAGCACCGGCAGCCCTCAGCCAGTTTCAACAACAATGCCCTTCTCCATTCACCGTACGTTCCAGCATTCCAACCTAATCTCGTACCGCCCGGTGCCTGATCGTTGCCGACATGCAGCTGCTCTCGTGGCCATTCTCATGTCCCCTCGGCACCTCCGCCATCGCTGCCCAGGTCGGGGCAGTAGCCGTTCACCCGATCCTCCCAGCCCCCCGGAACTGGACTCGGCCCAGGCTAAGGTTTTTTTGGCGGTGGCTGGGCCCAGTGCGAGGGTGGTATATAGCTCGGCCAGAAGACCAAGCCGACAACAGCGACAAACAACCGACTGCAACTGCAACCGCGACGACACCACCGCAAGGCACCGCGAACTGCGTTTGCATCACCTCCTAGCGGTCACAGACCGTCCTGCAATTGCTCCCAGCACCGTAACTCCTGATCGCCAAGCAAACCTCAGGGGCCAACTCAGGGACACTAGGTAGGAGTTGGGGGCACTTCCTTCCAGCACTCCGGCCTCGATCGACCCAGTCATCGGGACCGAGCCATCAGACCACCCACTGCACAAACAGCCAGGAGCGCCTCTCCAGACCAATAGGCCCACAGTGCCGGCCCCCGTCCCCTATCTCCAGCACTTCCCGTCCTGACCCAGTCCTGACCCCGTCCCCAGCCACCTCCGGCACGGCATAACCCACCGATCCCACGGGCTCACAAGCTAGGAGCTGCCCCAACGAAATCAGCCGATTGCCAACCAAGGAGCCAGAGCCAGTGTACAGGACCGACCCAGGATCGGGCTTCCAGTTCCTGCTTCTCATCCGGTACCCTCTCGGCAGGTACGCCCTCACCGTCAGCCACCTTAAGCCTCTTGAACCACTTACGCCTCTTAAGCCTCCCTAAGCCACCACCGTGCGTCTGCTTCCCCAGTAGCTGCGTCTCTCATCCCTCTTGGCTGGTACCGGTCTCCTACCGACCTTCTTGACCCGCCGCACAGGACTGCCCGCCACGGTAACAGAAAAGAGGGCGTCAACAAAATACTAAAAAAAAAAAGGCTCCCCCTGACGACAGTTGGCAGGTTGAAGACGGCCCAGTCAAAGTTTGGTTGACACCGCTGACGTGTCAGACAGCTTATTTGGACCAGTTATTTTATTGCGTCTACCGGCTTTTATTCTATTCGTCTTGGACGTGGCGTCCCGTTCACCTCGCTACAGATAGACGCTCAAACCTGCCCCTACAGCGTCCCTGTTTCATCATCAGCAGGTCTGAGAGAAATAGCGCATATCACGTCGCCTTTTGTGCAGAGACGTCGCCTGTTTACTGCAGCTCGCAGCTTGGCCTGGCAAGACCACATCTGAACGTCAGGGGCAAGAGACATTGGTCAAATTTTCATTCTCAACCGACCGTCCGTTTGCCCTCGCTCCGTCCCCATCACCCGAACAGCTGGGTCGCGTTTTGAGATTAGGTTTTTTTTGCCAACGTTCCGGTATCCAACCGCTAACCAGTAGAACCCAAAAAACAAACCACTAGCGAATCTCGCTTGGGCTTTGGTTTTTAAGTTCCACGGCCCTCCTTTATTAATCCAGGCAGGGGGAACGAACTACACCCAAACGACACAGCACTACCGCACCTAACCAGGCACTAGGTCCCCTTGATTACTGCTTCGCCCGGTCAAGATGGCAGGAGGAATCCCGTCTACCAACGGTGGTGGTGGCTACAACTCAAAGGCACCGCGCCAGCGCCTGCCCACTCTGTTTGAGGTCGTAAATCGAAGGACCCAGGCTCCAGTCGACCTATGGTCGTTTTACGTGTTTATGCGCGAACAGTACCGTGGCGTTGACTACCTCGACTTTTGGCTAGACGTGATCCAACACTTATCGCTTTGTCGACACTATGTCCGCGGCCTACGCCAGAGCATCCTTGCTCAATCTGAGCGAGACAACTCTTCGTCCCACAACTCGTCAGTGCTTCTAGACACCCTGATTCAGGAGGGTGGCCTCACTGACACAGACTCACACCGGCTGTCTGCGTTTTTGCGCGGTGAAGATGCATCGGCGGGAAACCACGAGACGCTGTTTAGACTGTCGGCTTTACTCGACGCCATGAATGCTCGCGAGCTGGACATCGCCGAACTCCATGCGCCGCCCACTCGAGGAGAAAACTTCATTAGCCGAGTCAACAGATCGAACGCCGAAAGGGACAGCCAGCACAGCGGTTCCCCAGTAATCGGCGAGCGCACGAGCTTTTTACACGACGAGAAACAAGACCGCACACCAGTACTCCCAGGACCTTCTTCCGGGTTTACTGGTACTGCCGGTGCTCGCGAATCCTCTGACGACCGGTCGTTTTATTCGGCCAAATATGAGGCGGCCCCATCGACAACCGCTCCTGGGCGAACCCCAAGCATGCTGGCATCCCAGCCACAAGTGCCGGCGCTCGCGAGCGAGTACAATTCTGGCAGCAAAAATAACTCTGGGTCTCGATCAGACCGCAGCGGTGCCCCTCAAAACGTGGCGCTGAATGCTGACACAATCGAGCGACTGTTTCCACGACGCAACTCCGGGTTCGAGGAATCAGGCTCGTTTGTGACCCGACAGGATATCCGACAGTCGTCCCACCGCATCCTCGTCACCTATTTTATCCCCGGCGCCGAGCGAGAGCTGGTCTTGCCCAGCCACATTATGGATTCGGTCAAGCAGGCTATTGAGGTTGACGGCCGAGACGACCCCGAGGTGTTTGACGAGGCTCGAGAATACGTCTTCCAGGCAATGGAGCGCGAAGCGTTCCCTAGCTTTTTGGCGTCTAGAGCTCTCGGCAACGTCGTTCCTCTGGGATCGCTTATTCGCATGGTGGTGGGTCTGGTTGCCCTATTTGCTGCATTCTGGGTAGGGTTCATTCTCATCTTTTTGGACTGGAAGCCAAAGTCGCATCGATTATGGCTCATCTTGCCGTTTGCTGTTGGGGCATATGGAATCTTTGCGTCGCTATACAATCTCGACCCAATCATGGCCATTGCTGGATACAGCGAGGCGACCTCAAAGAGACTAATTCGAATCAAGGAGCCATATGTGCGTCAGCTACTGGTGAAGCGTGCACTGTACGTGCTAGCAGTTATTGTACTGGTAGCGGCGATATTTGTGATCATTTTTGCACTGGTTCCGGGCGATCGACTCTAACAGCCTCTTCCCAGAATCACCCAATGGCAGCTTCCCACTCACTGAGAGGCCGCCACGCCATGAACCTCACGATCTTTGTGCTCTTTACTTGTCTTTCACGATACTCACGTGTTATTCTTCTAGCTAACCTTTGCGATTAATGAGTCGCCTACTAATGTCAATAGTGAAACATTCGTACTAATTGAGACTGCAACAGACTGCTACATTGGAGTCATTGCTCGACGAGCCAAATCCCCAAATCCAAATAATCCACGCTACGTACAGTGTCCACTAAATTCCGATCACAGCCGTGCCCTCGTATCTTATCAGAACTCACATTAGCATAGGCCATAAGCTACCACAACACATTGGCATAGGGCCCGCGGACGGCCCACGTATATATTTGGGGTAGTTTACAGCAATTCCTGCTGCCAAAGAGTGGTTAATCGCATGAGTCAATATCCAGCCATTTTCGGATAAAATTTGCAAATCTTGGTCAATTCACTAGCTATAGAGATGTCGTAATTGAACAGCGAAAGACAATCACTGAGATCACACTGTCGTTCGAATGGGAACTAGAATGCTAGACACAAAGTTCAGGAGTAATCACATCGTTGCAGCTGGCTGTGTGATATGGCGAAGGGTCACGTTCTGGGGTAGTGGGGAAGTCAGATAATTTGGCTTATCGAATCTGTATTGAAAGATAAACAATGCAACGTTATGAAACAAATGCAAAGTAGTAGAAGAGAAATTACTAAACGAGCTTGGGAGAAGGGGTCGGGCTCACCGTCCACAACTTCTTTTTCCATGACTCCAGTTCCCGGTGCATGTACAACAGTCTCTGAACGTCAGCCCGGGACTTTTTTCGTTCTGCGGACGAAACTTGAGCGTAGAGCTTTTCATATTCAGAGTACGTTTGCCGGAACTTGCGCGCCAGTTCAAACAAATCATCGCCTTGTCCACTAGACTTTGCAGTAGTAGCAGTCTTTGCTGGCTTGGAGGCAGCTCGTGAGGATGGCGCAGAGGCCGATGCCGAAGCACCAGCCTTTCGCTTCCCTCCAGCGCCATCGCCAGCACTGGACGACGATGAAGTGGTTGCTGTCATTGGCTTGGAAGTAGACAGAGGGGACGGCTTTGCCGGAGAGGTCTGAGCCGACTTGGGAGTCGACTCGCGAGCTGGGGGGGTTGATTTGCGCACCGACACCAGCGGATTGTGCTCTTCTTCGTCACTTGACGATGACAATGCCACCGGTGAATGGCTGTTCGTCGAAGAAACGCTGTTCATGCTTGAGCTAGTTTTAGCCCGCTTAGGTGGGGGGTTCTTGACCTTTAGCAACGCGCCACCGACGGACCGCTTAACACCATTGGTCTTGTTTGGCGAAGTCGGACTCGATACAGAGTCAGCGCCCGAACTCAGAGAGCTGGACGGGGCAACTGGGCTCGGCGGCACAGGCGACGACCGGGCAGAGTTGGGCGTGGTCGCAGGCCGCTGAGGCTCCGGGTCTGGCCGTCGCAATTTTGGATCAATTAGCACGCGGCGCACGGCCGAGTCTTCTGGATATCCAAGCTTGTCGAATGCATCTCGAGCGTCTTGAATGACCTTTGCACGTTCGGTGTTGGAGTAGGGCTTCCATTCCCAAAACCGCAGCTCCTTGTACCGATTCGGGGTCAGTACATAGCGACCGTCGGACTCTCGAGTGGCGTACTCTGCCAGGATTGCATCAACATCGACAAGATTCATGTTAGTTCGTTGGGCTAGACCCTTGGGGCTATTTGGCGCCAATGCCAGCAAATGCACGACTCGATTTGGCCCAGACGACAGGCTCTGAGCCGCCAGAGACTTAGAAGACCCTAGCGGTAGAGTCCGGGGCTTTGACGATGCACTTGATGCAGAACTAGAGGACGAAGGCGGAGTCGACGACGCCGAGCCTAGACCAGACCCTAGTAACGGCGACCCTGGAAGCGACCGGGGCCGGGCCTGCTGGGCAGCTAGCGCAGGCGACAGCGCCCCCCGGGCCTTGGATTTTGCGCGCCCATTGGTGGAGCCATCCGAGCCCATGAGCAGCTGGGCCTTATTGGCCTCCTTCTCCTGCTGCAGACTCTTGGACTGGCTCTTGAGCTTTGACGCCAGATTGGATTCTCCCCCGGGCGACTGCATGACTGAGACTCGGGTGGTCACCGACCCTAGTCCATGCAATTGCGGGGAAGACCGTTGCTGGGACGACAATGCAGCACCGGCAGGGGGTGCAGCCGCACCGAGCTTTGCAGTCGGGGTGAGCGCATAGAGATCGATAGGGAGGGCCTCGGAGATGGATGAAGTTGGAAACAGGGAGTCTCCGACTTTGAGATGCTAAGTTAGTAAAAGATATCGGGGCAAAACAAACCAGTCCTACCACAGAGCAAATAGGCTTGGTTGGGGTCAACATTCAAATTTGAGTTTTTCCGCCAGCCCGGGTTCTACCGGTGCCATGTGTGACCATGTGCCTAAACTGTAGATGCACACCCAACCCTGATTTAGCCGTCGAGGCCCGGACTAGTCCCGCAAATCCTCTACCAGGAAACTCCAGTCCGGACAGTAGCAGAAACCCAGGCCGGACAGTAGCAGAGGACAGGCAGTAGGAGCAGCCGTTTAACTTACCGTCTTGTTATGTTTGATCACTAGGGTAACTCCGTGGCCCTGTGCGGCGATAATTGCATCAATCGCCTCAACCGTGAGTCGGAGGTGGGCCGAGTCAGCAGAAGCCCTCGAGGGCTTTGGGGGCACCAAAAGTGCTTCACTGGGGAGAGACACCATGATAATGCAGGAGGCAGTAGCCAAATATTGTAGGAATCGTAGAAGTCGTAGGAATCGTGGGCGATTGTAGTCCAAATGGGTGAAGCGCAGACCAGTTGAGAAGGAGCTAGCAATCAGCAACTATCACTAGTAGCGGTGGAATTTTGTTCAATAAAAAGACCAAGACCACCAGAACACCGGAACCGCCTGAATTCACAGAGTCCGGGATATGACCAGCTCAAATGTCCGAGGGGCGGTCGGTCGGTTGGGTTGGCCGGTATGGTCGAGGTCGGTTAGTCCTTAGCCGGGGTCAGTGGTGACACCGAATCGTGTAGAAATAGGATCTAAAGGTGGTGAAATGAACCACAACTTAATCTTAAGCCACTAGGCAATCCACCCGAGCAGCCCAAGGTTAGTAAAATTACGCTCGAGAGCCGAATAGCAGTAGGCCCGACCCGACTCAAAGTAGTCAACGGAGCGAGTCGCAGTAGCAGTAGCAGTGACACCGACAACCAGCTCGAATGGCGTAATAGCCCACTCCACCCAGATCACAGCGGTGAGATCTAACTGTCTTCGCCCAGTAGTCTGTAGTCAAATTCACAGTCAGCAGGTAGCAGGTACGTTTGCCCGAGGCCACCACTTGACGCTACCCAAATTCCACTGACAATGACAATACCTCCCGATTACTGGCACTGCTGTACCGTTGTGGGTGGTGGAGTGGAGTTCGTAGGTCTGCGCCGGGGGTGGAAAAACTAGAAATACCCTTTCTTAGACCCTGGTGGGTATTTCTGATGTGGGCGGGTGAAGCACAGTAGCGACCGGACGGTATATGCGAGTATGTCTGAAGTGGGTAATAATAATGTAATACTTCCACCAACCTATATTCCGCTCCCACCCTGCTACATAACCTTCGCATACAGTACAGAAACGGTGTGGAACGATGCTACGATGGGGAAGGGGGAGAGGCAGGAATGGCAGGTGGGGAACCCGGCAGAAGGGTGGGAGCGGGCGAGAGTGGGGAGTGGAGAGCGGAGAGCGGAGAGTGGGAGCAGACCGCCGCGAATAAGTGGAGTATTGAATGCTACAACGTATAGGCTAGTTTAATGAGTTGGTCCGCTCATTGTGAAGTTGGCGGATTGACTCGCATCCCCACCGGCAGTGGGCCCTAATAAGTTTAATTTAGCCCAAGCTATGGCTCCGATCCAAACGCTAGCAGGCGATCTGGGTCCTAGTCTAGGAAAGGATAAGGGCTGCAGCGGTAGAGAAGCTACAAAACAGGAAGGAGGTACGAGGGAGGGAGGGAGGGAGGTGAGGAGGTGAGAGGCAGACAGACGGGAGAATGGGCGACCACTAAACGGCACCAGGTAGGGCGAGCAGTAGGGAGGTATAGAAGTAGGGTAGCTATGGGCCGTCCCAGTTTACACTCGTTACAATCGACTTGTTGCAACGATATACACAGCCTAGCCCTAGACCTCGCCGCCGCTATGCTTCCTGCTACTGATCGCAGTTGCGCTTGGCGCATCCCTTCCATTTGTCACCCAGTGGCTTACTCCTGTGATGGGCCCACGGTGGCTAGGCTAGGGTCGGCATGTCCCTCCCGATTGTAGGCAGGTCAAGGCGGATACCCTATTATTGGAGCTAGGCGGAGCCGAGGAGCGGCAGTAGGGCCAGGGCCACCAGGGCCAGCACGCCAGATGAGAACAGTGATCGGTGCGACACTGGGATCGGAGATGAAGGGTTCAGGGCAATCTTGTCAGTGCGGTCTGTGCCACTATTTGGCCAGTCTCACTAGTTTAGCAGTGCGGGAGACGGCGAGTCCGCCACCGTTGCCTTGACAATGCTCGGCTCAGGTGCAACCTCGCAGCATGCAGGTTGGCTGGGCGGCCCTCGGGCCGGGATTACGCTTTGCCCTCCCGGTAAGGGTGAGTGTCAGGGAGGAAAGGGCCTGGCGGCAGGAGGTCACCAGGGCAATGAGTTATATGGCATAACCAGTGGTGTAGCAATGAACCGGGGGGAATGCAACTGCGACCGCTACGGATTTAGCCGGTGGCACGAGTTGCAGTGACCTGTGTTTTAGCTAGTGACCCTTAATGGCTAGTCACTCGGCATTACTAGCACTAGGTGCTTATATTCCGACATGGTGTTGGAACAATGGTCTCACAGAGAATCGATGACCTCTGCCAGGCAATTGAGTACTGATGCCAATTCAATGGAAATAAGAACCTGTGCTATCGATGGCTCCACAAAAGATATGTAGACTTTCCCCTCACCTTGGTAAAATGAACGAGCTCCGGGTCTTTTGCGAGAGTGGCCCTGTGATGTCAATGCATTGACTCGGATTTAGCATCAGAGCTCATTTTGGATAATTGTCGAAATTATATCGTTGCAATCAAGACAGTAGTTACTTTGCTGTCTCTCCTCCACTATCAACGATTTTTTATTACCTCAGTATTTTAGTCGGAACGCATGTCCACTTTGCTATACTTCTTTTCATTGTGAGTACTCTTGATACGCTAGCGATTTTATTAGCAGTTCGTTAGCATTCTATCATCAATCCGTTAGCAATTCTCTTAGCAACCCCTCTCGCAATCCCTCTATTTGGCCTCAAGCTTCCCTTCAAGTTTCCAAATCTTCGCTTCATATGCGGCACGTTGAGAGTCAAGTCTCTCTTCGAGTCTCTCAACACAGCCCCGATAATATAATTCTGTGGACTCCAGCTTCTTTTCATGCTTCATCTGTAATGACTCAGATGCAGGCTTTAGTGATTTCAGCTTGGTTTCCAATTTGGAAATTTCGGCTCGAACTCGCTCAACAGTCGCCCGCTACTCTTCTTGTTCACGCTGGCGCTCATCTGTCATACGTTGGCGCTCTGCATTCATACGCTTGCAGAGGAATTCATTCGCACTCTGACGCTCATCTTTCACACGCTGGCGCTCTGCATTTATACTCTGGCGAAGCTCTTCATTCACGCGCTGGCGGGCTTCAATCACACCCCTTTAAGCGGCCGGTGCAATTTGGTCTAAGGAAGTGGGATTTGCTGGCCGTGAGTGACCATCTCTACGCCCTTCGGTACAGTCACGGCAACGCCCGACCTCTATTGCTCGTCGATTTGCTAGACGCATACTACCAAGGTCCACCTCGCCACATCTCGTGCCATTCAGGCTATGCAATTCCCTTTGCTCGTTCCACAGGTCCCGAAACTTGAACTTTAGAGATTCAAGTCACGACAGTTGGGCGTAGCCTTGACCAGCTCTTTTCGAATCACCCTGCCTTTCCTTCTCACCATCAGTTGGGATGGATGAGCGAGTATATTTTGTTTCGAAAATTCTCGGCAGTTAGATGCTCACCGTCCTTGTTTCGGGGAGCGTAGTTGTTTTCGGGACATTGAACCTGCTCAGCTAAGTATTTCAAGAACTCTTTTGCCGTCCAGTCGTTATCTGCCCACTTGGGAATGTGGGCAATCAGGAACTCAATAAGGTAGCAGGTACCCTCATCATCATATCTCGTCCTCTGCTTCTCACAGCTGCCGCTGCGCGTACTGGTTGCCGTAGGCGACGCTCTGGAAAGAGTGAAGATACAATTAGCGGGCCGTATACGGTAACTGAACTGCTGTGGCTCCCGGTCCTTTGGCGTTTTGCTGGGGCATTTAATAACTCGGGAGAAATGCCATTGAGACTTATGCCACTAACACCAAATACCTGTCTCTTCGGCGCGTCCCCGTAGACGGTGTCTCTTGCTAAATCGATGGCCATCGTTGCGCGACTTGCACATACTTGATGCGACACTTTATCTTATCAGCACGCAATGCAGCACAGCCGCGCGAAACCCGCATTTAACGCCGACTATGGCCAAATCAGTACGTGGAGGCAGTCATATTAGGGAATTTGCGCCGCAGATCTGATTAACGGCTAGAGCAATATTGCCAGTAGCGCATAAATTGCGGCGACTACTGCAGCATTCGTAATAGCCTATTAATTGTATTGTCATATCATCGTTATACCATAATACTTAATCACTCAGTTACCTGTCCACACCCTTCTCGTCATACGCTAATCTCCTTCTCTCGAAGACTTTGGGCAGCAGACTTTTGCGGGGTCTCCACTTCGGGTTCCTCAGTTGGAGTTACTCCGTCACTGGCAACTCCCTTGTTGCCGGTGAGATCTCTAAACACCCCAACTGCTACTCGCTTCATTGAATCGTACCCTTGGTACAGCGGGAATAGCCCAACAAAGAACAGAGTGTAGAACAGCCAAATAAATCCAACCACAATCCACCCGGTAAAGAACTTCTTACTAAACACGTACCCGGTGCCATACATTGGCATTGGCCATAAAATGAGGAAGCTCAGAGCGAGCACCACGCACACCGTTCGCGCAATGAACGCTGACCGCTTGAGTCCATGCTCCTCGGCCGTCTCGGCCTCAAAATCGCTAGTAGTGTCCTCGACCTCAGACTCGTCAACGTCGTCCCGTCGAATCAGCTTCATTGACTTCCAGTCGTAATTCGCAGCACCAAATGCGTAGGTCAGAATAGGGATAAACACAATTGGCGAAAGTAATGCCACAACGTTTCCCGCAAGCATTGGATCGTTCGAGCCCGTGGTCGTGGTGTTGAAGACATTGTTGAACTTGAATCGCGTCGTGAGCAGCCACGCAACGATAGAGCATGCAAGTCCCAACACTGGCGACACAACTGCGGCAATCAAGTTCATTTTGGACCACACAATGGACAGAATAGCAGGAACCACTGCTGAGGAAATGATCACACCCATCAGCAAATACAAATATCCCATGCTCACGCCCGCATAGTGGAGTCCGACTGAGAACGCCGCCATGGCCATTGCGTAGACCGCTACTCCCACATGCGACACTGCAATCAACTGCTTGCTGGTGGCCTTGGGGTTAATGTAGGACTTGTAAACATCATAGGTGACAATGGTCGATACCGCAATTAGCTCAGACGAAGTCGCCGAAGTCACTGCCATAAACAGCATCACCAAAGCACACATGGCCCCCGACTTGCCAAGCAGGGCAACAGCGGCATGGGGCAGCACCAACCCAGCGCTCACATCTGCGGGAAGCATGCGTCCGTTGGAGGCAGCGTAGGGCAGATATGGGGTTCCTTCGAGCGAGAGAACAGTGAGGCCCATGGTAGTCGCACACAGAAAAGGAATTGCGAACCACGCCAATCCACCGAAAATGTAACCGGGTAGTGCAGCGCCAGGATGGGCCGCAATTGCCTTGTTCCAGTACCCAGAGTCAAGGTACACGGTGCCAAAGTTGCCAACCAGGTTGATGACGAAGAAAATAGCTCCCTGCTGTGACCTCAATGTCATATAGGACCCTTCGGAATTGCCGTCGATAGGGAATTTCTTTGCAGCCTCGGCGAGCAGGTCATACATTTTGCCAGGCGAGCCAATGATGTTACTCGAAGCAAACGCTGTGAACGCAAACACAAAGATGATCACAATCAAAATAAAGGTGTGCACCCAATCGGTGATAATGGTCGACTTGAGGCCTCCAAATAGGGTGTAGATGGCCACACTTAGAGGAAGCAAGAAGCAGCATGCAACCGGGTGCATACCAGTGAGGTATGAAATGGTGGCGGAACCTCCAGTCAGCAGCTGGACGGTGACCAGAATATTACAAAACAGGCCAAACATCATAAATACCAAATGGCCTGGAGTCCCAAATCGAGCTCGGATAACTTCCAAGAATGTGTGGGCCGACGGGGCCTTTCGCTTGAGCTCAATTGCAATTGTAGCAAACAGGATGATCTGAACACATGCTCCGGACGCATACCAAAACGCTCCAGACAGCCCATACTCGTAAGTTACTGTAGTGGACTGTAGAAGCGTAGCAGCCCATGTCCACGACGACACAACTGCCGAACCAATGAGTCCTGTTTTGACCGATCTGCCTGCGGTGGAAAACTCCTCTGATGTCATCACCTCTCGGCGGTATCTTTTTAATAGTGTAGTAATCAGCATCATTCCCAAACAGAATGCAAATCCCAATCCTACCACAATGCCATAGCCTGCTCCCTGGCCCAGGGGGTGGCTATCAGCAGTCGCCATGTTGCAATGGGAACTTCAGGAGGGGGATTCACGAAATGTGTGTGTATAGGCGGGCTTAGAGGAGGGGGTGGTTGGTGTCGATTTGTAAGACCGTATTCGAGCTCGCACTGAAAAACGGTGAATTGAGTTGACTTGATGATCAATTGATAGCGGGGTCTTCTCGTATTTATAACCAGCTCGCCTCAGTTCAATTGATGATCGCAGGCACCGTTTAATTGAGGGGTACTCAGTGAGCTCGCTTTACCCCACTCATCATCTCGGCCATTACCGGAACATGACATAGACTTGCGTGCATCAATTGGCGTTATCGCCCAAATCTTGTCTTAATCATTCAATCAGAGCCACTCATTCTGGCCGATAGCTGCCTGAGATGGCGGATAAGGTGTGTGGGCCGAAAGATAAGACATCCCGAATCTGTAGATAAGACCCATGGCTGAGGGTAGTAGGTAACAGGTCGCCAGGGAGGGCCAAGGGCGGGTCTGATATATAAGTGGGTATCTGGCCAATAGAAAGAGAGAGTGTATTGGCCAAGATCAGAGGCAATTGCGGAGAATTGCGGAGGACGCTGGTCATGATAGGAGTTGTGGGTTTGGCCAATGAAGTACAGTAATGAAGGCAATGACCTGGCGGTGGCTTGCTTTTAGCCATTGTATCATATTAAAGACTGTAGAGCGGTACTGGAGGAGCGTGACAACACAACCGTGAAGCACGCTACGCGTCAACGCACCAACGCGTGCCAACGCGCTACACTGTCAAATACAATGCGTCCACGCACAAGCTCCGCGGCCCTCACTGCTCGGCTCTAGCCAGCCGTCGTTTGTGGTCGGTCCGATACTAATCAGCAGCCAATCAGAGGCCGCAATTTTGGTCAGTCTGGTAAGCCGGAAATCCCAACTCCCAACCTCTGCGGTTGTATACCCTAACCCAGACTACACTAACCCAGGCTACACTAACCCAGGCTACACTAACCCAGGCTACACTAACCCAGGCTACACTAAC
>PPJJ03000096.1:0-51772 GCA_003705735.3 Blastobotrys peoriensis | reverse complement strand
CCCCCCCTCTCATACCCCCACATCGCCCGTCACCTTCGACCTTTGTCCGTACAAGACCTATTCCTATTCCCTACGGCGGCGGTACCAAATGCCAGGATTCATTTCCTGTACCAGTCCAGTTCTGGTCCTGCCTCTCCGTTCTCGGTCTCATACATGGCCGTTCGTTGCTTTTGGCCCGTGGGTGCGTCGGCCAAAGATATGAGGGAGGATGGTTGCTTTTTTGGGTGCCAATCATCACTCTGTCAGGGCCCCAACCCCAATCTTGTCTTCTCCGGTAGCTGCATGGCCAGCCCATCAGTGAGGAACCGCCAATAACGACCTAGTTTCGGACCGGTGAACCAGATTCGATATATATTAGCAGGGGTGCCAGTTGAGAAACAGTTGTTCCTGAACTAGCGACCCAACCACAGCGACCGATTTGAATCACCCTTGGCGGATTTTTCATTATTTTTATTTTTTATTTTTTATTTTTTGGTCGGGTTCTGGCCGGTGCCTGTGGTGCTTGTTAAGGGTCCAACGGACATATTCCGGGTCGGTTATATTTTCATTTTTTTATTTTTGGGGAGGTATTTTATTTTTCCCTTGTCGCCGCCATTCCTTTACCCTTTCCGTCCCTGCTTTAGCCTACAGCTTACAGCTGTCTTGCCTACTTTTTGCTGTTGCGCCCGGTCATTCCCCTGTCATTTGTCCCATCGACATAATATCGGGGCCCGCCTCATCACAGAAATTAAAACATTTTCAACCGCGCCGACAGGTGCATTCCAACCCCCTCTCGGTTGCCCCAGGAACTGCAGTATCACCTCGTGGATTTGTGCTCATCGGCAACGTTAGGGATACCTGCAGCTAAAGGCACGCAGTTTCATTCCTCCGGCTATTGGGACCTAATCTGGGGACCGTGATCTCGATTGATTAGCTAGATTACACTGGTCGTGTCGGCGGGGCATACTTTTTGTTGTCTCCTTTTTTTCTTTCTTAACCTTTTGGTTTCTGTCGGTTGACTCTACAACCCGGGGTTCGATAACCCTCTGGCTACTACTAGTACTAGTACTAGTACTACTACTGGCACCCGCATCTTGTATTACTGGTATTGCTCACTGGTATCACTCGTATCACTCACTGGTACTGCTTACCGATCCTACTCAAGTAGCAGCTAGGACACCGTTTCTCGTCCTACCCGGATCCTCGACCTTGCTCGTGCTGGCGCTGGCGGCTTCGTGCCTCCCCTCGATCCTTGGTCAAGATGCTGACAATGTCCCAGCCCGCTATTCGGTCCTTACAGACTCCTCCTACGCGTATGGACCCTCAACAAAGTTACTACCTCAATCATCTCGGGTCAATGCCTCCGTACCAACAGATTCCCGAGTCAATGTCCCATAACCCTCATCTGAGGCACCAGGTCGACCATTATGACGCGAGACCAACCCAATCCCCCGCAGCACCCCCCTCCGCTAATATCTCGTCCTCATCCTATTCGTACTCGGCTTCAAGACCAGCCGAGCCGGTCTACGACCTGGAGGTCATCCAGCAGCCGATCCAGGCCCGGGCCATGGGCTGGGGGTCCAAGGCCGATTCTCGCCGCCCCGTGGACCCGCCTCCAGTAATTAATTTTGCCATTCGCAACGGGTTTAACGAAAACATCACCCACCAAGTCACCTCAAACTTCGTCCTTCATGTCTCGCTCCAAGAAATCGACTCGGACTCCAGTCGCAAGGACCCGAGGTCTTCAAACGCCTCGAACCGGTTGGCCGGAACAACAATGGCGTCATTGACCCATCTCCGAAACCCGTCCCCAGGCAAGTTTTACTTTCTCCTTCATGACTTGTCCATTCGCCAAGAGGGCAAGTACCAATTGGTGTTTAACCTATTTGAGGTGCTGCCGGAACACAACTGCGTCAAGTACCGCACCCACACAACTTCAAACGTGTTTACGGTGTACTCACCAAAGTCGTTCCCGGGACTCGAAACGTCGTCGGACCTTATCAAGCAGATTGCGTCTCAAGGATGCCGAGTCCGGGTCCGCAAGGAGTCGACATTCAAGCGCAAGCGCAACCTCAAAAAGTTTGACCAAACCGTCCACAATTCGAGTCTCCATCTCGAGCAGGTTGCTCGATCAATGTCGGGAGTCCCTTCCAGACTGCAATACATGCCTCAACACCAGTACCCCCAATCGACCCAAATACCAATGACCCAGCCGGTCCCACAATCTACATTCTATCCCCCCGCACCAGCGATGGAACATTCTTATTCTGACACAATTGCGTCGCACGGGTCGGCATACCCCGCCCAGTTTGAAGACTATCGCCCCAAGCAGGCGGCAGGGGTTGCCGCGGGGTCCGAGTATTCGTCTCCGACCTCATACTTCAAACCACTGGCCCATCAGACCAGCTACGATAACTTTCTCAATCACGGAGCGGGGCCACAGGGACCAGGGGCTCACATGGGCGCGGGCATGGAGTATTCCCACACCCTCCCCCCCACTCCCAGTGCTATTTATGACCGAGACCGGGTCCTGTCGACTTCATCCACATCGTCAATGCAGGCATACAGTCCAGTCTCAGCAATGACTGTCGACCGGCTAGCTCACCAGCAACGGTCGTTGTCGTACCCTAATGTCATGTACTCATCGCTGGCAAACGCAGCTGCTAGTGCTCACGGGCTTGGAGGGCCCCAGTACCATCCAGGATCCACCGCCATGCACCGCGGCCCGTCGTCAGGAGCGCAAGCATTGTCGCCCCCCACCCCAGGAACGCCATCGGAAGAACATAAGCTACTTCAGCAGGAGCAGCAACATCACCAGCATCACCAGCAGACCCACCATTCTGACCACTATGGGGCCATGGGCCACGCCGGCGACCATTCTAGACCCACTTCCATCTCCAGCCGGTCGGGGTCGGTATCAACCGCTACCGCGGCGGCCCCCGTTGTTAACGCACCGCCAGGACCTGGACCAGGAGTACCAGTGGGACCACCTGCAGGACACGGAGGACCAGGAGCGGAATCAGCAGCGGCCTCTGGCGCTGGGTTCCAGTACACTCCTCACCAAGTGGCTGCGGCCAATGAAGGGAGCTATTTGCTTCAGGGATCGCAGTATGGGTCTAACCGAAGTCCTCAAGATGCTCTGACGACTCCAATTCTAGCCAATGCCGACACCGCTGCTGAGGACTATGAGACTCAACCAGGGTACTAGCCAACCACGGGTCGCCGCGGCCAGGACACTCCCTCGCGCGGGGTGGCAAGGTCGCAGCGACATAGCAGCTTGAGTCATAATGGTGTATAGTAATGATACTAACGAGAACGATTTAGCAGCCCGAGTCTAATATAGCAGCTTCATTATACCAGAATTCAGGGTCCACGTTCCGTGACGACGCTGTTAGCAGCTCCAGACCAGCCCTAAAGCAGCTCCAGGGTGTCACGCGCACACTATGCGGCAATCTGATTTCGGCTAGATACCGCTTATTACCGTTGCCGTTATGCCATGCTACCGTTGAAGCCAAAGAACCACATTAACGTCAGGTGTAACGGTCTAGCTGTTGAACCAAAATTTTTTGCGAGCCCCTCTTATTATTATTTCTGAGGCAGCCTGGCTGCGTTTCAGGAAAACCCTCTCGTCTCGTGACGGACACGTGATTCAGGGGTAGCAGGAAACCCCAGAACGGTGCGCTTCCCCCTGAATCCAACAATCAGCGGCTCCCCCACTCAAGGACGTGCAGTAATTAAGCAGAAAATTTGCTGTCAGCGCGTTGTTTAAAGTAATTACCACCCTGATTACTGAAGTGACCGGGTCCCGTACTACGCGAAGAACCATGTTCTCTAGGGTGTTTGGCGCGGTCAAGGGCGCGTATTCGAATGCGGTCGAGCAGTACGAGGAGAAGCAGAAGCAGACTACGGCAGTCAAGAGAAAGCGGTCGGCGTTGTCAGTAGGCAGCTCAGCTTCGACTTCTGAACGTGCGAGTAAGCGACCCGAACAAAAGCGATCTCGGGCGGAATTGGAATCAGAAATCACCCGATTGGAGGCGGTTGTCGCAGACCTTAACTCCCAGCTGCAAGCCCGGGATGCTACGATTGCTAAACTCAAATCAGGCTGGGACGAGCCTGTCGCGACCAATGATGCGACGCCAGTGGTCGAGACCGAGCCTACCGTGGAGACTGAGACCGTCAAAGTCGTAGCGGGCACACCGGACTCTGCCGTGGAGTCGGAAGCTCTAACTGACGTTGAAACCAACAAGGAGAACACCCGCCCTATCAACGGATCTGCTACCAAGGGCAAGGCGAAGGTCTCAGACAAGGCAGTGGGGGCTCAAGATCAAGAGCGTGACGAACCTGAAGAAGTGCTTGAAGTGCTGAGCCCTATTAATCCCGCCGAAGTTCGATCGCTGATGCAAGACTTAAGCTAACTACTACACCACTAATACCCTCCATAATATCAAATGAATGTCAATCGCTACGGCCAGCCATTGCCATAGTCAAAGCCAAATAGCCAAATAGTGGGCCCCGTAAATTAATCCACGACCAATGTGAGCCGCGACTTGATCCTATATCAGAATAAGCTTTGTCTTGCCAGAGGGAGGAGGAGAGGGAGGAGGAATGCTCAATTACCAAAGAGACGCCTGGCACGATGGCTCCGCACCCACTGTAACCACTCTGCCACCCCGTGACCGAGCAGTCAACCTGCCCTGCCAACCTGCCCTACCAGCCAACGGGTCTGTCGATGTAGTAGTCCTGCCGCCCAGCGCCCAGAACAGCACCCACCCGAGCTTCGATGCCTTATCTCCTCTTATCTGTGGCGTATCGGGGGTCGCATCGCTTATCATCCAATATATATCTCTAGATCGTCTCAACACCCACTTAGTAATCTCCACAAAACACAAAAACTGGAACCCAGTCACGACCCCTCGCTTCCAACTCGTGCCTCGTCGCTTGTTCTCATCTCATCTGCCCATATATTCCCTGCTCTTCACACGAACTACTGGCTAGCGCTCGCGTGCCCTTACTGTTCCTGGAGCCCGGCCCGACTGTTCGCGTGACCAAGGCGGAGTTTAGTCGGCTATTTGACAGGCCAGATCGGACACTGCGAAACGGGCTTTAAGAAGACAAACTACAGCCCAGACACGGCCTAGACACGGCCCAGAGACGGCAGAAACGCAAGACAGATAGACACGAAAGAACCGACTGGCGAGCGGACGAGCGCTATTTAAACGAAATCGGCTGCTGCTATTTTGGTGTGTGGGCATGACGCCCAGGGCTTATTGCGTCATTTTCTTCGGTCCTTGTGGACGGTTTTGGGTACTGGCCTAAAATGGCGGCAATATGGGCTAACCCGTTCGTTAATGGAGCCCACTGTCCTGTGGTAGACACTTCGGGCACACCGCTAGTTGAGTGGGCATCTACAGTCTCTGGATCATGTATCTACGGTAACCTGTCGACGCTATCATGGGCTATGGGGTGTATCTCGTTTGTGAGCTGGCTAGGAGCTCAATTGCCCCAGGTGATTATGAACTACAGCCACGGGTCTGTGGAAGGGCTTTCGTTTGGCTTTCTAGCAAATTGGTTTGTCGGTGACGCAACAAACTTGCTGGGGTGTCTGCTAACCAACCAAATGGCGTTCCAAACAATTCTTGCATCATATTACGTGGGAATTGACTGTGTGCTGTGTGGACAGTATATTTATTACACCCGAAAGGCGAAACTGGCGCGACGAGAAAAGCGACGACGCAAGCGCGAATTGGACCAGCGCCGACGCGAAGCTGCCCAATCGACCGGGCTCGAGCATTCACAGCCGATCGAGATCGTCAGTCACTTGCATCGTAGCGACAATACTCTTCTTGGGCAGGGCGACCAAGAACCAGCACCTGGCGTCCGGGCAGCAGCTGGGGCGGTTGCGTCTTCTGCAAAGTCTGCGTCAGGGCTGCTCCCGTTGATATCGTCCTCGTTTCTAGCATCATTCTCCAGGGCCCATGCCGCGCCCGTTCCTGGCTCAGTAGCCCTCGATGTCCTTGGTGGTGGAGGATACACATTGGCAGATTTGGGGCGGTTCTTCGCATGGGTATGCACATTCATGTACTTGACGTCGCGAATACCTCAAATTGTGGAAAACTATCAGCGAAAGTCGACTTGGGGCACTTCGCTGCTACTGTTCTCATCGGCTCTGACTGGCAATGTGACCTACACCATTTCCATTTTGCTGTCCCCACTTGCACGAGGCCCTAATAGCAGCCAATTCTTGATTAACGAGCTCCCATTCTTAATTGGCTCAGCTGGCACGGTGTGCTTTGACCTAACCATCTTCTTCCAGTTCATCCATTACGCTGGCAATGACAGCCACGAAGAAGAATTAGACGAAGAGCGTGCGGTGCTACTGATCCCCGAACCAATGGAAGACGACGGAGACGCTTACATCAAGCCGTTGGCTACACCAAATGAACGACCAGGGGTGTTCCATCGTACCAAGACCCAGGACGAATTGCATCCACATCCTCACCACCAATACCCGGACTTTTCATTGTTTACCGCGCACGTGGCGCATTCTGTTGATTCAGAGCTACCATCCATTTCAGGGACTCCTAGTGAATCGACTCCAATCATGTCTTACAAGACAAATTACCAGAACATCTATTACGGATCTGGTAACAATCACGAGCATTAGCATAGCAGAGCATCGGCATGTTGTATATTTACGAAGTAATACGTATCGAACACAGATTAGAAAAAAAGGGAAAGTGTACCTGACACTAGGGGTTAACAACAATAGCCGCAACAACGGTGGCAACAGCATTAGCAATAGCGGCGGTATTGGTTTAAGTCCAAAAAAAAACGAGTGGACCAAAATGAGCGCTATGATCAAGCAAGCCCCAATCGACGCAATGCCGAAAAAAAAGCGACCCCGGTGAGGATTGAACTCACGATCTCACGATTAACAGTCGTGCGCCTTAACCAGCTTGGCCACGGAGTCCTGTTCGAGAAAAATGTTTTTCATGCGTACAGTAGGGACCTCATATGATGACTAAGCGCTGACTCCGCAACATATAGAAAAAATGTCTCAGCTTAGTAGGTAAGTTTCAGGTTCCTGGCTGCTATGACCCCAGACTAAGCTTAAAACGCACCAGAATTGGATGAGAGCTTGCTATATACTATTAACGTATGCCTGTATTAATACCTGGCTATTGGGTGGCCCAGATCACCTCAATTTATCACTTTTCCTGTACGGTTCCGGCTGCAGATCACTTGGCTCGGACACGCCGTATATTAATTTTGCTAATACCTAACGCGACGCGTTTCGAAATTCTATACACGAATAAAAGAATGGTGGAGAATAGTACAGAGCCTGCTTCGGAGCCTGCTGTACTTCCAATATCTTTGACCTCATCTCAGGTGAGACCGGTGGCGTACCGAGTGATATCAAAGAAGCATGGCCTCAATCTGAAATCATCTGGCCTGGAAGTGTTGGCAAAAGTATTGGGTCGCCGGTTTGGGGTAGACTGGAGAGGATCAAAAGCAGAGAAGTTTTTAGATGAGATTGCAAGGCATTGGAAAGAGCAAGACAGAGGATTGTTCATTGACGGTCCAGCACTGAATGAAATTGTGAAAGACGTACTGAATATCTTGGACAGCGAGCCCATGGGAACACTCGTTGCGGCCCAACGGCACAGCTCGTTGAATCATTCGACAAAGCTCTTCAAATGGAGAGACTATTTTAAGCATGTGAACGCGCGGGATCAGCCAGCGTACAGATATAACCATGTTTCCAAGCATTACGAACTTTTTGTGCGACCAGAAGGTGGGCTCAGTGCAATTGGAACCGCTGCGGATCGGAAAAGTGTGTTTTTGAATCGATATTTCACCATTCATGATCGTGTCATGCGAGATGAGCTATTCAACAAGCCTTCATTTGTTGGATATCAGGCAGGCAAGACCTGGCACTCAATCACTCCTGTCAAACATATGCTGGGATGTGATGGTAAGACGTTCTTGCTCCTGGGACTACTAAGCAAGGGTAGTGATGGAGAATGGTACTTGCAAGATGACTCCGGCAAAGTGCGATTGGACGTGTCGACACAGGCAATTCCATCGGACCAATCGTATTATACTCCAGGGTGCTTTGTGCTATGTACAGGTGTCTACTCCAACGAGCGATTGGTGGTTGACACCCTGGGACCACCCACTGCTGAGAGACGGGAGGTGTCTAAGGAAGTTCAGGGCAACATTGATTTTCTTGGAGTCCACAGCGCAATGAATGCCACAACTCCTGGTTCAAAAGCGACACGCATTGAGCGAATCGATAAATTATTTGAGGGTCGACTGCGAGAAGAAGAGCATACGTTGGCGGGACACAAAATCATTATTCTAGGCGCCAATATCTTTATGGATCAGATCCAAGTGATGGACGCGCTAGCAAAGCTCCTAGCACGACTGGAGGCAGAGCTAATTGAGGCAGAAGGGTCTGAAACACCAGTTGCATTGATTCTGCCGGGATCATTCTTTTCGGTCCCGTTCCAACCTAATGGATCCTCGGCCACATTCAAGGAAGCAATGGATGATTTTGCAGAGCTGCTTTCCAAACATCCCACCCTGCTATCAAAGACTACGTTGATGATGGTTCCTGGAGACAATGATCCTTGGGCGTCCACATTCTCGGCAGGCGCAGTAACTACCTGGCCCCTGGATCCAATTCCTTCTGTTTTCACATCGCGAATACGTCGATTGGCCCCTACTGCCATGTGGGCGTCGAATCCGACAAAACTGGTGTACCTTTCACAAGAGATATCAATCGTTCGCGATAACTACGGCGACCGATTCCGCCGGAATGGCATTGTATTTGATCGCCAATTGGAGGCCGAGGCCCAAGAAGACGACGTTGAAATGGAGGACGGGCCTGCGGCAGCAGTGGCCGAGGCGACAGCGGCGGTGGATGATATTGCATTGAGCGACGATGACGAAGAGGCTTCCGTCAGGCGACGCGCCCTGGCGGGTCTAGTGGACGAAGGCCGAATAAATGTGCATCTATTGACTAAACCTCATATCGAGCCCAACATTGCAGAGGCCCGAAAAATTGTCCGGACTCTACTGGATCAGGGGCACTTGTCGCCGTTTCCAATCTCGATGCGACCGACCATGTGGGAATACGACCAGTCGCTCTATTTATTCCCCCTCCCTTCGCTACTAATTCTGGCGGACCCCACCACCCCAAAGTTCAAGGTGACTTATCAAGGGTGTCATGCAATTAACCCGGGTCCGTTCCTGGAGAAAAAGACAGTCAATTGGATGGAGTACGTCCCTAGTACAGGGGCTTCCGAGCACCGATTCATGTATGTCTAAAATCACTAACTATCGGCTGACCTTTCCCACTTTGGGATCTTATGCATCACCCGCTCTGGCAAACAGTAGGTAGGGTTAATTTTGTTGAGGTTCTCAAACCCTAGTAGACTTAGGCCTGCAATTCCAAAATTAGTGTGGAAAACATCCGCCACGTCACCCTTGCGATCGGCAATTCCTCCGGCCTCTTCATCCTGAGCTTCAAGAATAAACGTCCGCAGCTTGTCGCCGTCAATCCAGTCGAGACGATCAATCATCTTCAATGATGACAGCACCCACCAGCTATAGCACACATCTGGCAGCTTCTCCGGGCGGCCATTCAATCCTCCCGTAGGCACCTGCCTCTCACTGAGCCACCATCCCAATAAGTCCTTATCGACAATGTCCAATCGCCCCAGGATGTCCAATGCCCCGACACAAGTGAACACCTGGGATGCGTGGCTCTCTGCTCCTGGAGCGAGGCCAAACCCTCCATCGAAATTCTTTGATCTGCGAATGAAGTCGACGGCACCATCAGAATTGAACTTGTCGAGCTTTCCAAGAATCGACAGCGCTTGAACTGCAATGTAGATGAACCGGGTGTCGATTTCTCCGTACTCGTCTCCCATTACCTCACCCCCCTCCAGCTGGAGCCCGATAATGTAATCGGCAACCACGTCGGCATCAATCTCGTCCAACGCGTCCTCCAGCAACAGCACCTGGACAGCATATAGCGTGTACTGAATATGAGCGTCATGGTCTGGATGAGCGCCGAATCCTCCATTCTTATGTTGGCTGCTCTTGACGAAATCAATCACTCCTTGGCGAGGCAATGCATCTAAAGCTCCCATCATGTCCAGGGCGTTCAATCCCCAGTAGAGACCTCCCATTCGGAGGTGCTCTGTAAACCAATATTCGAGTTCATCCTTCTTGGTGTCGAGTGCTTTTATGTACTCAATATGCTTCTCACGTAAGAACGTGAGGTCTGTCATTAGTAGCAGTCGAGAAGTTGGTGGGATCAGTTGGGACTGCAATGGTTAAGTAGCACCAGTATATTAGGGTTGAAGGTAGAGGGAAAATCGCAATTGGGAGCGGGGGGGAGCAAGGCAGAGAAATCAAATGAGACCCTAAGCTGCGAGAAAGCAGAGAATTTGGCAGATTCGAGTACAATTGCAAAGTTACATACTACAAATGGCAAATCTGGGCCGAGATTTATGAAATTCTGGGTTAGGGTTCACCACATGGTGGGTTAGGGTTACACTCGGGGGCAACGATTCGAACGATTCGAAATCAATCTCTGAGGTCAATTGCGAGCTTAGAGTCGGTACAGATTATCGACAAACCCCTCGGCAATTCGCTCGACCACTCCAGCAGTTTGCACACTGCCGGCAACCCCATACAAGGCTGCGCTGCCGTCGGCCGACGAATTGGCGGTGCCAGAGGCGACCAGGGCGGTAACGCACTCCTTTAAATCTCGGATAAGCTCGTCTCCGTACGGGACCGTCAGCCTAGTGCAGGCAACATGGATTGCCGCTGGGTTCTGAACCGCTGCCAAGTGCCATCCCTTCTTTGACATTGCGTCAGACAGGTCGTAAATGTTGACAACCTTAGATGAAAAGGCAACGACAGGGCCAACTGGGTCACCAAGGACGTACAGCTCGTCAATTTCATTTCGGACCGCTTCCTTTATCTTCATGGTTACCCCGACGATGTCCTTGCACGATTCAAGGTAACCCTGCCGCCCCATCTTCATGAGAGAGGCCCAGCATCCAACCATCAGGGCACCGGGACGGGACCCGGCCAGAGTCGGGGAGGCGTACACTCCTCCGGACCAGCTGCCAGACACAAAGTACTGATAAGTTCGCAGTTTGGGGTCGCGGTACATGATGATTGACGATCCCTTAGGGGCAAATCCGTACTTGTGGGTATCACAGGAAATTGAGGTGACTCCAGGGACTCGGAAGTCGAAAATTGGCACATCATACCCAGCTTCATTCAAAAACGGCACCACAAACGATCCCAGACACGCGTCAACGTGGAGAGGGATCTTGTATCGCAGAGCAATCTTGCTGAGACCCTGAATATCATCGATAATTCCGTGAGGGTAGTTTGGTGCTGATCCAGCAATGAGAATGGTGTTACGGTTAACCAGTCTTCGCACAGCCTTGAGGTCGACTTGGTAAGTGACGGGATCGACAGGGGCGTGAACGAGCTTGATGTTGAAGTAATAGGCAGCCTTATCGAACCCAGCATGAATTGTCACAGGAGCGATAATCTCAGGTTCAGTGATTCCTCTTTCATGGTAAGCCTTTTGTCGAGCACTGAGGCAGGCCAGCAGTAGCGATTCAGTTCCGCCGGAAGTAGAAGTTCCACAGCCGGATTCGGGCGCATTGTAAAGCTTGAGCACCATGGAAACAACCTCGGACTCCATCTTTCGCACTCCGGGGAACACATCGGGATGAAGCTGGTTCGCAATTGAGTACTTCTGGTAGGCCTTGGCCTGGATATCGAGCATCTCTGCTCCGCCGTGGTACACCGCCCCCGACACTCGACCGTGCTCCCAGTCCGAGTGCTTGAGCGAGTCGTTAAAGTCGAGCACTTCGAAAATCTTGTCTTCGTCCCATCCCTTTTCAGGCAGTGTAGGGTAGTATTCCAAAGATCGATCAATCATCTTTTTCTCCATTCCGTCTAGGACCTTGCCCAACTCTTCTTCGACCTTTTCACGAATGTAGGGCAGAGATTGCACAAACACAAAGAATCGTCTCGCCAGTCGCTTATACGTAATCTAGTTAGAAGCCTGTCATCAATAGAAGCCTCGAGCGGTCTAAACTGCTCCCGCTCAACCGGCGAATGACGCCTCACTGCACCTACCTTTGCCGCTGTAATTGGCCCATGCCCGAGAATGAATCGCTGGGCCTTGCCTACGTAGCGAGCAACAAACCTAGTTAGACGTCAGAGCTACAATTGCAGTTGAATCGTGAATGCTCACCAGAAAAACACCGCATCGCGCGCACTAGTTAGTTCTGTCTCTAATACCCTATCGTCGATTGCCAGTCCATCCCAGCTTTCTTAGCTCCCACTGTAGCTGCCGGCTCTGATCTTACATTTCAAATAACGACGCGCCCTGATAGTGCTCAATCACCGGCCCCAGAATCAACTGGGACCGGTCTAGAATCGTATCTACCGGCCCTTTAGTCGACATTGCCTTCAGGCTCAACCAAAATCAGCGGTTTCAGGAGATTGAGTGAGATAAATACTAATCGCGGAGACGATCGGATGCAAGGAAACTGGCGCCGTTTTTCCCAACATTAATCAAACGCCGGCGGGGGCGTCGGGGAAAACTCCGCGGCGCCCGACAGCGGCATCAAAGTGGGCATATACGGAGAAACGGGAGGGGGGACAGCGGCGAAGCACGTCACCGACAGAGGCGCAAGAACTGGCTGGTACGGGAGGGAGAATTGGCTATTCTGGCGGCTGCTGTCTACTCGCTGGCGACCGGCTGGCATGCACGGGTGTCGGCGGCCGGTGTGGGGGAACTCCGAGACATGCGGCTGATGATGGGACGGCTGGAGGCGACGTGCGGCTCGCATCGTGCGCGGTGAAATTCCATTGATCAAAAGTTTGGCGACTTGACATGGCGAGCTAGGGAAGGGCCGTGACAATTGCATTCCATCCGGGTTGTCTTTCTTGCAGCGATCGATGTCGTCTCATCCTGATAGACGACACCTTTTCGAGAATGCTGTTAGTGCTGCCGGTGCCGACAGTGCGTCCAGTGGGCCCATCGTAGTGCCTACAAATGACGATAACGTAAAGTCGACACTCCGGTTCATGGGAGAGCCTATTACGTACTTTGGTGAAGATAAGGCCGACCGGAGATCGAGATTACGGAAGCTGTTGTCTGAAAGGCTGTCCAGGGGCGAGGACATCTCCCAGTACGTCGATGCCGATGCCGACGGCGGTGAGCCTATGGACGCCGAAGACGCTGAAGACGAAGATTACTACACTCCCGGAGGGGACAGGCTCAAGGCTGCGCGCAAATTCGTTGCAAAGTATTCAATTGAGCGTGCCACAGTGGAAAACGCCCGGCAATCGGCCCAGGCAGATCTAGAAATGATGACTCACGTCAAGCACCGGCGGGCTCTCAACTCGCGGCTCCAGCAAGTGACCAGTTTAGGTGCCCAACCTGGATTCGACCGCCCCGTGTCTGCGACTGCATTCTCTCCAAACTCGGAGCTCATTGCCGCCGGCGACTGGGCTGGGGCGCTGACAGTATTCTCAGTCCCTAACTTATCGCCTATCCATACCCTAACGTCTGGCCACGAAGCCAAAGTTGGGGGCATTGCTTGGCACCCCGATGCAACGATTTCCCAGTCTAAATCAGCAGTCAACTTCGCATCTAGTGGCCAGGAAGGCAACATCCAACTCTGGAGCTTGACTGATCAGAGCCCCCTCCAGACCCTCAGCGGCCATGAGAGCAGGGTATGTAGAATTGACTTCCACCCGTCCGGTCGGTTCGTAGGAAGCGCTTCGTTCGACCTAACCTGGCGGCTGTGGGACGTTGAGACTGGCCAGGAATTGCTGCTGCAGGAGGGCCATTCCAAGGAGGTGTTTGCATTCAAATTCCAACTCACCGGCGCGCTAGCGCTGTCTGGAGGGTTCGACGCAATTGGACGAGTGTGGGACTTGCGAACGGGACAGTCGGCAATGGTGCTAGATGGCCATGCTCGGGAGATATACTCGGTTGATTTTTCCCCCAATGGCTACGAAATCGCCACTGCCAGTGCCGACAACAGCGTAATCATTTGGGACATTCGCCAGCGCAAGAGCTTGTTTCCAATTCCTGCCCATCTAAAGATGGTATCGGACGTGAAGTTTTTCCAAGGCAAACTAGATGGCTCTGACGAATCCCCTAATATTCCGACAAGTCGAGGGACATACCTTGCAACCTCTTCTTACGACAAAACAATCAAATTTTGGGGCGCGGGCAATTGGGCTCATGTCAAGACTCTAAACAATTTTGAAAAGGTTCTAACCATTGATTTGTCTCCCGACGGCAAGCATCTTACAAGTGGTCGGTGGGATCGATATGTAGAACTATGGGGAGATGGGGATGGCTGAGGGACAATCTATTAAGAGAAGCCCTGAACCTGCTGGGGAGTATAAGGCTCGTCAATTTGCTTAACCTCATCGTCGGTCAGCTTGAAAGTGACCGCTTGGACTGCCTCGTCGATTCGCTCGACCTTGTTCATACCCAAAATCGGGGTTGTGCCCTTAGCCAACGCCCAAGCGATTGCCACAATGGCCATTGACACCCCCCTCTTCTTTGCGATTTGCTCAATTCTGTTGATAATCTCGACGGGCCCATCGCCCTGTCCAATTGTCATTTTTAGCGGGTTGTTCTCCTTTAACAAGCCATCAGTGGTGCCGCGAAGGGTGGTCGAGTTGGCTCCCACCGGTCTCGTAAGCACTCCTCGAGCTACGGGACTCCAGGGGATAAGACCGACTCCCGTTTCCTTACAGAACGGAATCATCTCCCGCTCTTCCTCACGATACACAGCATTGTAGTAGTTCTGCATTGACACAAACTTTGTCCATCCGTTCTTCTCAGCGACAAATTGCAACTGCGCAAACTCGATGGCTTTCATAGATGAAGCGCCAATGTATCGAACCTTACCGCTCTTCACCACATCGTCCAGCGCCTTCATAATCTCCTCATAAGGAGTACCCTTGTCAAGTCGGTGAATCTGGTACAGATCAATGTAGGTGCCCAATCGCTCAATCGACCGATCCACAGAGTCCAAGATATGCTTGCGGGAGAGGCCCTGTCGATTGATAGTCTTGAACTTGTCATCCTTGAGAGAAGGCTCGTCCTCAGTGTACACATACACCTTTGTCAATAGCACAATTGACGACCGAGGTATGTTGTACTTCTTGAGGAACTTCCCGATCAATCGTTCTGATTCTCCGTTGGAATACATGTTTGCAGTATCCCAAGTTCGGATTCCGACGTCATAGGCCTTCTTGAGCAGAGTGAACACCTCTTCCTCGTCCTCCAACACCCAAGGTTGCCAGGCCTTTGAACCATAAGACATTCCGCCGAGGATGATTTTAGACACCTGCAGGCCGGTGTTTCCCAGATTTTCGAACTCCATAATTGACAATGCGCACCTTGTGGTCTTGAGCTTCTAGGAGAGAATTCGATGGGTATTTATGTGCTAAGGAGCAACGGAGCAATCTCAATTCGGAGAGGGTCGGCATCCGATGGAGATGGCGGACATAGTGGAGATAAGATGACATGTGCGGCTCAAAGTCCGACATGGTGCTTACGTAATACGCAAGCGTGGGCTGGAAGTGGAGATGGGGTGGTGGCCAGCGTTGAAACGCTGGGATCGGAGTAGGCATGCTCGAAGGTGTAAGGTCTGGACCATGCCGGCAATTGCGGGTTGCGCGAGTAGTATTGTGGCCGTCTGAACCATATATATATATATATATATATATATATCAAGGAAACAAGTTCGGCACATGGATTTCCTGAAAGAAAATCCAGGAACAGAAGTTACTACAGCAATTACCTAATCCAAATCATCAAAAGCTGAAGTGAGACCAGCTGTGCTACACTAGCTGTCTCCCTCAGGCGAATCCCTTGACAAATTGAGGGAGATAAGGTTCCTCTAGGTACTTGACCTCTTTGTCAGTAAGCTCGAACGAAACGGCTTTGACTGCCTCGTCAATTCGCTCAATCTTGCTCAGTCCGACAATGGGAAGAGTGCCCTTAGATAGAGTCCATGCAGTCGCTACCACTGCCATTGAGACCCCCCGCTTCTTTGCCACTTCCTCGACGCGCCCAATGATCGCAGGAGATGCCTCCTCAGCGCCAATGTTCAGTTTTAGGGCGTTTGGGGACTTTGCGGACGCCAGGAGGGGGTCTGTCTGAGCTCGCAGACTGAGTTCGCCTCCAAGGGGTCTTGCCAATGCGCCACGCGCAATTGGGCTCCAAGGAATGATCCCAACTCCAGTCTCCCGGCAGAATGGCAGCATCTCTCGCTCCTCTTCTCGGTAAAGGAGGTTATAGTAGTTTTGCATTGATACAAATTTAGTCCAGCCGTTTTTCTCAGCAACGAACTGCAATTGAGCAAACTCTACCGCTCGCATGGACGAGGCACCAATATACCGGACCTTACCACTCTTGACCACGTCGTGTAGAGCCTCCATGATCTCTTCCTTTGGCGTTGTCTTGTCAAGCCGGTGGATCTGGTACAGATCGATGTAGGTACCGAGGCGCTCAATTGACCGGTCAACAGAGTCCAAGATATGCTTGCGGGAGAGGCCGTGCCTGTTGATGGTCTTGAACGTGTCATCCTTGAGCGCGGGCTCGTCGTCAGTATATGAATGGACCTTGGTGAATAGCACGATTGAAGACCGAGGGATGTTATATTTTTTGAGAAATTTCCCAATCAGGCGCTCGGACTGTCCATTAGAGTATACGTTTGCGGTATCCCAAGTTCGAATGCCAACATCGTAGGCGTGCTTCAAGAGCTTGAACACCTCCTCTTCGTCTTCAAGGACCCATTCCCGCCAGGACTTTGATCCGTACGACATTCCACCGAGGATGATTTTGGACACCTTAGGCCCACTCTTTCCAAGATTTTCAAACTCCATTGTGATTTTATGTAGTTGCCGAGAATGGGAGGAATCGCGGGCCCTTTATAGTCCTCCCTTGAGCGCGGTGAAAGAGATTCGCCATTAGGAGTGACCACCCATCGGAGTTTATCGGAGTTTGTCGGACTTGAGGTTCGCGTGAAACGATCCCCACCGGCCCCGCCCTGCCGCATGCAGGGAACAGTGGGGTAATTAGTAATGCTGCTTCCTGACACAGAAAAAAAAAAAATGCAGCTCGATTCGATCCAACTCAGTCGGGTCAATTCGACTCAATTCAGGTCAATCCAACCCAACTCAATTCAACCTAATTCAGGTCATTCAATTCAATTCAACCCAGTACTTGCGTTACTAACTAGTACGTATCTAGCCGGCCGACTCAGATTCGAGTCGACGCTACGAATCCCTGGGTAGCTTGTGCAACATATGGCTCCTCCAGGTACTTGATCTCGTCGTCAGTGAGCTTGAAGGAGACCGCTTGCACGGCCTCGTCGATCCGCTCAATCTTGTTGATTCCAACAATTGGGGTAGTATTCTTGGCTAGAGTCCATGCGGTGGCTACAACGGCCATTGAGACCCCTCGCGCTTTGGCAACTTCCTCGACCCGGCCAATGATTGCAGGGGATGCCTGCTCAGACCCAATCTTCATACCGAACGCATTGGCTCCTTTGGCCGAGGCCAGAAGGGTGTCGGTCTTGCTCCGCAGACTTGAGTCAACAGCTCCTACGGGCCTCGCCAATGCGCCGCGGCCAATTGGACTCCAGGGCACAATCGCGACGCCGGTCTCGTTACAAAACGGGATCATCTCCCGCTCCTCCTCTCGGTACAGGAGGTTGTAGTAGTTCTGCATGGACACAAACTTCGTCCAGCCGTTTTTCTCGGCCGTGAACTGCAATTGAGCAAACTCTACCGCTCGCATGGACGAGGCGCCAATGTACCGGGCCTTACCACTCTTGACCACGTCATGAAGCGCCTCCATAATCTCGGCCTTGGGTACAGTAGGGTCGAACCGATGGATTTGGTAGAGGTCAATGTACGTACCCAGTCGCTCAACGGAAGCGTCGACGGCGTCAAGGATGCGCTTTCGAGACAGACCTGACCGGTTGACAGTGGAGAACTTGTCATCCTTCAGTCTCTCGTCGTCTTCAATGTAGAAAAACACCTTTGAGAAGATGACAATCGACGACCGAGGAATGTTGTACTTCTTGAGGAACTTGCCAATCAGTCGTTCCGACTCTCCATTAGAATACGCGTCGGCTGTGTCCCAGGTACGAATGCCCACATCATAGGCGTACTTAAGCAGCTTGAATACCTCTTCCTCGTCTTCCAGAACCCATTCCCGCCATGACTTTGACCCGTAGGTCATCATCCCAAGGATGATTTTGGACACATCCAAGCCGCTGTTGCCAAGTTTAACGAATTCCATCCTGAATCAGCTACTGACCTGACGGTAGCGGACTGCGTCCTTATATAGGCCGAGTCCATTGCGGTTGAAACGCTCTTCTAAGGTGGTGCTGACAAGCCCCCGCGGCGATAGCGCTACGGCCGAATTTCTCCGTCGTCATTGTCGGCGTTATTCCCAGCTGGCTTATCGCTTATCATTGGAGTTGGCGGATCTGTAGCCGCGTAACCCAATAGTCAATGGCTAAACTTGGGTGCCTAGGAGCCGGTACCAATAAATACGGCTGAGTTGGGAAAGTACAGGGTAGGAAGACGACAACGAGTAGGGTAATCTCTCATGAATGTGAGTTGGCCCAAATCTGGAGTAGATGTGCTCATACTGGATATGTGAGCTAGATGCACTAGTGCGAGGATGTTGAGGAATGGAGTACTCAACTAGCCTGAGCTGGAAGTCTCAGTAATGCGCTCCTAAAGGTATTGGTCTGACTATACAGATGTCGACGTACATCTGTAGAGTAGAGCCGGGAGTGCTCTATTAGTTATGACTGCGTGGCTGTGTGCTATCTACGGTGCTGGATAACATTCTATGATTACACTATCACCGACCTTCTCCTGCGCACTGGCTTTGATCATTGATCTATTTCTTAGATATACTTCATTCATTCTTATTTTCCTTCATTATCTTTTACCCCCGATTGTGTTAATGGGGCAGAGTGCTCTACAGGAGTACTCAATAACCAACACTTATCGGACGCGCGGTACCGTAGATTAGTAAGGAGCCAGCCAACCCGAAACTCCACAGCTGAGGAACCACTGAATCCGCGCTATTGAAGGGACCCAAGCAAGCGACTGAATTGGCGACTGAATCGGCGCGTGGGACCGGACTCTGCCATATTGGGACTGTAGTCTTCTTGTTAGTATGTAATTATGAATAGTTCTATGACCGTAGCGGGTGGTCACCATTAGGCGACGAAGTCTGAGACGGGCTCATTGTTCTTCGAGGAACACTGGATGCACGCGACGCGTATCGAGACCGTCCGACATTCTGCTTCTCCGACTCAGATACGCGTCTCAGGTGCTCTTCTAGCAGAGCCACCCTACCCGCCAATTGCTTGATTTGCTCGTCCTTCGCGGCCCGTTCTTCGTCAAACGTGAGCGCTCGGAGCCGGATTGCCTCGCCATCAGCGCGCTTGGCCATTTCCGCGAGCCTGACCTTCAAATCCGCAATTTCAGTGTTTGCCTCGGCCGCCGCCGTCGACGCTCGTTGGTACTCATTACGGGTATACTCAGCGTCACGGTCTCGCGACGCAATTGTCTCTTTAGCCTTGACAAGCTCGGTGGTGAGGTCGCGAATCTGAACCCGTTGCTCATCAAACAGCGACTTGTCTTTAGGACCGCCGCTAATAACGTGCTTAAGCTCCTCGATTTCCTTGGACGCTGCGTCGAGTTTCTCAGTGTAACGAACAGTATCAGCAGCAGCTCGTTCGGCCTTGTGGTTGGCCGATTTGATCTGGCCCTCTAAATCGCGGCTCTGGTTCACCAGTAGCTCCAACTCCTCCAGCGTCTTTTCGTATAGTGTCTGTCGTGCCGATGCGTTTGTACGCAAGTCTTCAACCTCACTAACTAGGCCCTCGTTTGTTGTTTGCAGCTCAGAAGCGCGGTGGATAAGCGCATGAGTGAGCAAAGTCGGGTGTGGTTGGCCACCGCCAATCCCATCCGAGCTGTATTCCTGGTCTCGCTTCAACCTCTTGACGCGGTAGTAGTCTGGGTTCGACGACGGCTCGTCCTTGGGCGGCGGCTCGCCAGAATCTACCTCTGTCAGCAGCGACCGCTCCACATCGGCGGGGGTATACTCTGTTATGAGAGGCAGCCCCTCGAGCAGCCATGGGGTCGACGGGTCGCGGAACCAAGGGGCTAGAGTGCTTAAATTCTGATGATATAGCGGCTGGAGCTCAGCAGGCAGGATGCCGACTGAGCCTCTGAGTACCACAATCGCAGCCAACACCCGGCGCATGTGCACCGGCGATGCCAGCGGCAGCTCGCCAGGCTTCTGGACGCGCAGAACGATATGCTCTACCGAATTACGCACAACCAACCGCACTATTGGCGCCACGTCCGGTCGCAACTGAGTGCGCAAGCTTGCAACATGTGCAGACTGCAGGTCAAGGGAGTTATCAAACCCAACAATCATGTCGACTCGGATTCCCGCCACGTGCGCAGGGTCGATGCCCCCCGATGGGATGAGATGTATAGTTGGCGCCACCTTGTCGTCGTCACCGGGCTTGCGCAAATACGAGCCTTCATATCTTCGGTAGTTTACAAATTTACCAATCAAAAATGCCTCCAGCAAGTCAATTGTCTTGCCAGCGCGCGCAATGAGGCCAATCGACAGCGTGCGATTCCGGATCAATTCCAACACGTCGCCCAAAACTCCAAACTTGCCGCTCTCACGTCCAAGCACCGCCGGTACGTCCTTCAGGAGCAGCGAATGGGGCAAATAGTGGTCTGCCAGTAGGTACGGGTGCGACGCTACCAACGACGCGTTATGATACAGCGTCTCTAGCGATTCTGGCATCACGGGGTCTGGGGTCTCGTATAGCTTCAGCAGGTCAGAGTAATGTAACGACACCACTTGATCAGTGAGCTTGCGTTGGAAAGACGTCATTGGCGCTAGCAATGCATAGTCTCGAGGGCCGTCGACGACGGATTCGTCTTTAGTCGAGAACGCCGGCAGCAGCGACGGCTCTGGAGGGCCATCGAGAATCCGTCCAAGGTCCATTGAGAAGGTGAGCGATTGACAAGGAGCGATTCCAGGTGTCTATTTCAATCTGAGTCGGCGGTTCGATCCAGGTCCGATCCTCTCTTCTGCCTGTCTACCGCTCGTCTGCTCTTCCCTACTATTTTTCACCGCTTTCAGGCGTAGATGTAGATATAGTGAATGTCGATGGGCGTGTGATCTCGAACTGGGGTGTTTTGCCGTGCCAAATTGCCAAATCGATCAATCCTCAGTGGACGAAAACGGAAGGAACGACCGACACCACGAGACGACACAGCTTGTGCTTGAGAAGGAAACCGAACCGATAGCAACTGACAGTTGTATGCCAGGCTTCGATGACGGACTCAATTTCAGCTGGTATGTATGGACAGGAGTGGGATGGTCGCTGAGCGGTCTGCTAACTCAAAATAGAGGAGGTCGCGCTGTACGACCGCCAGATTCGATTATGGGGTGTGGAGGCCCAGACGCGGATGCGAAATGCAAAGATTCTGGTGGTGAATGTGGGTGCATTGGCGGCGGAGACAATCAAAAACCTGGTTCTCGCAGGCGTGGGCCAGGTATCGTTAATAGACTCGGCAACAGTGACAGCTGATCACCTGGGAGCGAACTTTTTCCTTACTGATGGCGACATTGGGTCGAACCGAGCCCACAGTGCTCTGCCTCGGATCCAGAAGCTCAATCCTCGGGTGGTGACCGAGGCGCTAACGAATAAGGCCATTAGCGACCTGAGTAGTGAGCTAGTGGCAAAGTTCGACGTGGTTGTGGCTACCGAGCTTGGGTTCGCGGACCTTGTCAAGATCAATGCCCTCTCCAGGCAGGCTAAAGTGCCATTTTACGCGGCCGGATCCTTTGGGGTGTTTGGCTACGTGTTTGCAGACCTCATCTACCACACATTCACCGTAGACCGGGTCAATTCCAACACGCCGGCCAAGCCAGGACCGGAAACCGACACCAGATCAGTTGTGTCGACGGTGACGAAGAAGGAGGGCACCTCAATTACCCAGGTAGTGACAAAAACTGAATCGTACGAGCCGCTGGAATCGGTTACAAAACGAATTGACGGCAAGTTCGCAGCACTCTCTGGCCGCCAAAAGGCTAAAGTGAACCCGGCACTGCCACTTCTACTGGCACTGTGGGAATACGAGGCAGAGACCAGCCACGACGCCTCCCTCAGCGAACCGGAGCTGCTTCAGAGAGCCGAACAAAAGGCCACCATGTTAGGCCTGTCGCCCGACATTGTGGGTTCTGCTAGCTCCCTCTTCTACTCCTCAATTGGCGCCGAGTTCTCACCAGTAGCAGCCATTCTCGGAGGCGTGCTGGGCCAGAACATCCTCAACTACACAAGCCAGAAGCTCCAGCCGATTCAGAACATTTTGATTTACAACGGGCTTACAAATGAAGGGCCTATTTATGCGCTGTAACCCCAACATAATGGAAGCGAGCGCGCCAATCTATATTAAAAGTCATTGACCAAAGCCAAATCTCCCTGCCAGTCCGACAGTACTGTAATTGAGCACAGTAAACATGTTTTTCTTTTTGGGTTCTTCAGTTGGAATGTACAACTGTATCGGGGATGGGGGGATGTTATGCTAGCACAATTAGGACGTACCCGCAACTGCCAATTTCTGCAGGTGCCCCATAAACGTCTGCAGACTAACGTCATCAGTCAATACAACTGCGGCAGTTCCATAGGTGCCGGCAGTTTGGTGGGTAGACGATGGGTTAAGCTTCGACAGTAAGAATCGAGCCTGGGACCCACCTGCCTCGGTGTCAATAAATCGTGGCAACGGGAATCGGTCTACTAGCAATTCGGTAGCCTCCGCGCGGGGTGCCTCTAACAGAGCAGCGAAATTTGCATAATCCTCCTGATCCTGGTATCCTGCCTTGCGCCATTGCGCCACGGTCTCTCCGTGGAAGATGAGAATGTGGAAGAAGGTGTCAAGAAGCAGGATATGATCCGGCTTGATGGATACAGAGTCCAGCAATACCGGTTCCGGCTCCTTGTCAAACGTAAACGAAATGAGCGTGGGCTGGATCATGATGAGAGAGTTAGTGAGGTCCTCACGGTTGAGGCAGTGGCGGTAAAACGCAGTTTCGTCCGGAGAGTTGTTGAATACCTGCAGGAATTGTGACCGACGGAGGTGGAACATAAACTGCGGGTACAGACTGAAGTTTTGCGACAGCCGGAACGACGAAGGGTCATCCTTGCGGTAATCAGCGAATTTCTGACACAGCCGAATGAGCATTCGATCGGTCCACCGCAAGATATCTGGACCGTCTTCTACGTCTGCCTTGTACACGGCAATACGAGCCATGAGCACTGCCGCCGCCTCCTGGTCAAACGACGCAGCAATAGACGGGTCACCGCCGCCCACCATATTTCGAATCAGAGTCGTCACACGTAGTCGGTAGGTACCGCTAGAGTGCTGGTAATGGGTGAGGAATTGAATGACCGCGTGGCGAGGTCCCTGCTGGGCCGCTGGAGTGCCTTGAGTTGCAACCTCAAAGAAGGTGGCGTAGGTGTGTGCAGGGGTAATTGAACACATTTTCCACTGGTTTGTCTGGCCAATTCCTACTTCTGTGTCGGCAACATTGGCGCCCTTTTTGTTTTGCGACACTGCGTGGCCAATGAGACCCGACACCTTGAGCTCCTTGGTCGTGAGCACGTCGAGGGACGCGTTGAAACCCATCTGTAAGAATCCTTGGTCGTCCTTGTTGAAGATACGCTGCACTGACTGCTTGAAGATTGCAGTGGTGAAAGCGTCTGACAGAATCATGACTCCTCCAGTAGTGTTAGGTAGCGACTTCATTTCTTGCATTCCAATCTGATCGTAGCACCCGGCAAAAATGTCGACTGCGTGGCCGTTTGTCGACGCTCGCTTGGCCAGCGTCTCGTAGAACTTGACTGCCTTCTTGTAATGCTTGGCAGTATCACGCTCGATATCGTGATGTGATCGAATTGGTTCTCGAAGTTCGGTTCCGACCACCATTCCCGGTCCCTCGGTGGGAGGGCCGCCTGCAAACAGCATAACTCGCGCACCAGAGTTGGGGAACGACTGCTCGAGAAGCGACACCGCCACCGACAGCGCCACACCGGAGCATCGCACCGGACGGCGGTCTGAGGGGTACGGCCAAGGGTCGCGCTCGAGCTGCTCAATGATGTTTGTGAGCTGGAACTCACAGCTCTGAACTGGCAACAGGAATCGGGAGAAGGCCGGGGCTACGTTGGGGCGTCCTTGAGCAGCGGCCTGAGGCCGAGGAGCCAAGCCAAGCATCTCTTGAACCTGCTTGGCCGCATAGTCCTTGTTGCCTCGGAACACATAGGCCTTATTGCACGAAGGGTACCCGAGCTCGTGAACGTGGACCATTGCACCAAACGTAATGAGACCGACCAACGCATTAGGGGGCAGCAGTGACAGCGACACAATTAGCGAGTCCTTGAGAGCCTGCAGATTCTCATCGTCCTGACAGATATCCACCACCAATAAGAAGATTGGTGGCGTCTGGACTGGCCGAGATAGCACGTACTCGGCTGTGGACGATGTCGGGAGCAATTCATGCGGAAGCGCGTTCTGGCTAATGTCCTTGTAGTGAGGAGGGAGCGGGTTTCGCGACAGACAGAACGGGCAGATCCAAATCTTGGCTCGTAAGTCCAACTGGCAAAACGGGTTTAAGACCGCTCGGCACGGAGTTCGACACGTCACGGGCTCATACTGGAGTACCGCCAGGTCTGGCTTTTCGCGAAGCGGAGTGTACAATGCCGAGATTGGCACAACTGTTCTCGACGCCTCTAATTTGGTGGACGGAAACACGTTCCAACTGAATCGGACTCCGTCCACTTCTTCGTACTCTTCAAAATCCATTGGGTGGGGTGAAAAGTCGCCAGCGCACCGAGTTAATAGAAAGGGCGAGGGAGCGGACAGGCGCGCGGCTGGAGCGCGGCTGCAACAGCTTAAACTTTCAAAATTTCAGTTTGTCACGCCCGCCGAAGGGGTCGAGTGCACGGCTGGTGCATCACGTGCCAGATTCGACCATTTCCACAGCCAGGCCACAACCTGCTCTGGCAAGTGTCCTGTCCCCTAAGTCCAGTGCCGTCTCTCGACCAGCAATGTCTAAGGTGGTTTTGGTGGTAGCGGTGGGGGTGGCGATGAGGCTGGCGCTGTTCAGTCTGCCGTGGCTTCCCCGTGCCCTCGACGCACGTGTGGAGTGCTCTACTCCAGTGACATCGTTTAAGCGGCTCGAGGAAGGACTGTATCACTTCCAACATGGGGTGTCGCCATATACTGGGGGCATTTTCCATCAATCGCCTCTGCTGGTAGCATTTTTCTCAATTCTGGCTGACTCAGGAGCGTGGAACACTACCGTCAATGTTGTGTACGCGATTGTGGACGGAGCCACGGCACTGGCTCTAGCAAAGGTCGCGTCCGGGTCGATACTGCCGGCGGCTTACCCCAGTCTACAACCTGAAGTGGTGGCAGCAGTGTTTCTGCTCAATCCGTTTACTCTATTGAGCACAATCGCGCGGTCTACATCTGTACTCACTAACGCGCTGGTGGCCCAGGCAATCCTGGCGGCGTCGAACCGGCGAATCAAAAACTCCCTAATTGTGTTGGCCCTGGCGTCGGTTCTGTCGTTCTATCCAATCTATTTGGCGCCGGTCGTGATAGGAATGGGCGCATCGACGTCTTCGCGGCCGCGGTACGCTGTGGGGTATCTCACGGTGCTGTTTGTTGCGCTAATAGGTGGATTTTTATGGCTGAGCTACACGGTTGCAGGATCATGGTCGTTTTTGGAGTCTACGTACGGATCGGTGGTATTTTTCAGCGAATTGACTCCGAACATTGGCCTGTGGTGGTACTTTTTTGTGGAAATGTTTGACTTTTTCCGCCCATTCTTCACCGGCGTGTTCCAATTGTATCTCGCCGCCTTCAGCATTCCGTTTGCGGTGCGGTTCCAAAACTACCCGTTGTACGCGTTTGCAGCCATTGCCGGCCTCACGGCGCTGTTCAAGTCATACCCTGAAACTGGCGACTACGGCTTGTTCTTATCCCTGCTGGCGCTGGGCCGGCCAGTGTTTGCATTACTAAAATACCCGTTGCCAGTGACTTTAGTCATTGCGTACGCATCGTTCCTAGCCCCAACGTTTTACCATCTCTGGATCGACTTGGGCTCGGGCAATTCCAACTTTTTCTATGCCACCAATCTCGTAGCATCGGTGGGGATGGTCCTCCTACTAGCCGACACCACTTGGGCCGTTTTGCGATTAGAGCATGACGGAGGCAAGAACACCGCCCTTGGCCAAATCTGAAAACACTGTGATGGCCACTGTGATGCCGGCGTGACCCAGAACTAGCCACTGCGAACTGTATATAACTCCGCATCAGCCTGCACCGGTTGATCCGTTCGCGGAACTCGACTGCGCGGCCTCTTTGCGCTCAGTAGCACGCGCCTGCTGGCTCAATTTCCTTAATAATTCAGCATCATCTAGTCAGTACACTCTGGATCGCAGCTAGTTTCATTCGTCGTGCTCACCTTTAAGCTTCTCATGGTTCTCAAACGCGGTATCAATATCAGACCGAATCCCCGCGGTCAGCTGACGAACTGCTTCCAAGCTTGCCCGAAGCTGCTTCAAAGCCACAAGTTCCTAGTCAGTCCCATCTCCTTGCTACTACCTCTCGTCCCCGTATCGACGCCCTTACCTGGTCACTCATGTCTTGTCGAGTGGTCGCGCGTTGAGTAGCCGTTTGGAGACAGACGAGATCGGTCTGATTGTGATTTAATCGGCAGGCCTCGCCGAAGAAATTTCGCTACCTGAAAAATCGACATCGACCTGCTAGAGACCTTCAAAGTTAGAGGTGACAAGCATAGCTGAAATGTCGGTAAGTACTGCCCTTACAGAAGGCTCCATTTGCTCTGATGGCTAACTAGTTTGCTCCGATTAACCCCAAACCGTTCCTCCAAGATCTAGCTGATGGCCCAGTAGTGGTCAAGCTGAAGTGGGGAAACACAGAGTACAGAGGCAAGCTGGTGTCAGTCGACTCGTACATGAACTTACAGCTTGATTCAGCGGTGGAATATATTGATGGATCCAAGACTGGAGACTTAGGCGAAGTTCTGATTCGGTAAGTCAGGCATGATAGGAGTGATCTTGAGTGTGTCTAACTAGATGTAACAACGTTCTATGGGTGTCAGCCGACAATGACGCTAAAGAGCAATGAAAGGGACAATGACAGCTGCAATGACAACAGTAATGACAGCAGAAGTGACCGAAGCGATGACCGGAGCAATGAACCTGGCTGACGCTTTCAGCTGCCGTGACCGAGTGGACTCGGTCGGATTACTGGAACAAATGAATGACAGCACGGTATCACCAATATGGTAGCCTAGACGACAAATCCCAGCAGTTAGACTCATAGCTGGCGCTAGTATGTATTTATTTCCACCATAAAATGCTAATTGACAATCCAGTGAGACCAGATTATATAAATCTGGTCACATAATATCCCCTCTCTTGTGACCACATAATATCTCGTTAGTGTGTTCTGTTGATCAATCACCGCAATTGTGCCTCCAGTAGTGCTCAATTGATCATTGCTGCCATCAATTGATTTAATGAAGTTTATTAGCCTGGGCCATTCGCATTCAATCAGTTCCGTCCAGGCGGCGACAAAGAAGCTTCGAGAGAGCTTAGGGTTTGGCTTCTTTCGCGACCCCAATGCCAATCACAAGCGATCAAAGCTCATCAACGTGTTGGATGAAGTAGAGTCACCGTTCATGGAGGTAGATGAACCGGACGCATTGGAATTAGTAGCCAATGCTGACCCGTCCACGCAATTGGCGATGACTCGCATCAAGCCGGCTACTCAAACTGCGGTTGTGCATCAGGTAAACAAGCGCAGTGGGGGCAGTAACGGCGACAGAGGAAACCAGCTACCGTTGGTTAGACCAGCAATTTCGCTTGCAGACCCCTACGGAGCTCTCAAACTGCAGGATGAGATGATGCGATTCCTCAACCACCGCGGTCCCCGCATCAAGACTGGCACCCTGGAGTTCAATCGCCGACTGACAATTGTGCAGCTCAAGCAGCACACGGCCCTAGAACAAATCGACGCAGTAGACGGCGACTTCAATTTCCTGTTTCGAGACTTTATTGGCCATTTCACCGTGCTGGTGGAGAACTGTCACTCCAGGGCCTGGACAGTTCCGACTCTGGCACCGTTTGTGATTCCGGCTGTGACTGTCAATTACCATTTAGGATTGTGTGAAGTGGTGAGCTTGTTCCACCGACTGGCAAAGGACCAGTCTAGTGATGCCCAGCTCAGCGCCGGGCTGCAGTCCGTGATCTGGCCGAAGCTGATGGACTTGATTCGAAACCAGAGCCCAGCATCTGACATTGTGTTTGACGGTCTGTACGCAATTGTGTCCAAATGCCCCATCTCAGCAGCAGCAGTCCAGCGGCTGGTGGATTTGAAGAGTCTATACCCAGATTTCCACTCGTCAAGCCAGGTCAAGCTGAGATACGCTCGAGCCAAGCTGCTGGGATTAGTGGTGTTCAGACTAGTGTACGAGGGACACAATGAGACCGTTCCCCTGCTTCGCAATTGCGTCACCGAAATCACGTCTTCATTGGCGGTAGAGCAGTCTACGCCGGTCAAAGAGGCATTGTATCGATGCATTGGCCGGCTCAAGTCTAAGTTCCCCAAATCCATGGCGTCAATTGTGTACCCCGCAGTCGAACTTGCCGACTCGCCGCTCAAGATTGAACCAGTATCTGACGAAGAGCGAGCTCTAGACTCCAAGGTATCCAATGGACACAGAACCAACGGGCGCAAGGGCAAATTGAAGGCGCAGCGCCTTAGGGAATCAATTGCACAATCTAAAGCCAGTAAGGACGGGGCCAAGTTTGATCGGATTCGAGAGTTTATTCTGGAACGAAAAGCGGACGAAGCAAAGAGGATTGCACAGGAAGCTCGAGCACTCAAGCAGCAAGTACACGGAGGAGGCGATTTACGGGCCAAGCGGAGCGTCAAGTTTGCCCGAGGATCCAAGTCCGCACCACCGTCTCGCCGCAGCCCAGTGGGCTCAATTGAAGCGCTCTTAGCAGGGCATTTGCACAATTCGAAGCAACATCGGTCTAGCGCTGGGTCAAGCCGAAACCACAGACGAGCCTGGACAAGGGCTCATCCGCGACCAGAGAAGGATAACTGGTCTAGATTGGCGGCCCCCCTAGCAAAGGGCCGGCCTCGCCAGTCGGCGCCGAAATCGCAAGGTAAGTGACGAAGCAGCAGTCACGACAGCCACCAAGCCGGCAGCTACGAAACAGGGAATAAATAACACTAACTAGAAAAACCTAACATTCTTCGTGATTGGAGCAGCCGAATTGAACAATTAGACTAGATTGGCCCAAGCTGGGGTCCACCGCACTGCAGACAGCTTATCTGTTGTCGTGGATGATGAATATATCACGTGCTGCTTCCAGTAATCTGTTGGCACTGAATGTGAGGCGCTAGCATTAACCAAGGCTGTAACAGATTAAGAGACTATGCAAAGTGATATCATTGGAATGCAAAACTCAGGGGTTATTACACGATAAGTATATAAAGGGGTTACATCTCCACGTTAGTTCCTTAGGCACATTAAGGAACTAACAGAGGTACGTATATTGATATTGAACAAGGCACATTAAGGAACTAACAGAGTGCACTTCATTACAGCCGTGCGAGCCTACCACAGCGAGTCAACATAATCCTTTATCATATCGCTTGGATCCCGCCGCACAGGATTCCCCACTATATCTCACCACCCACCACCAGCCTATCGTTTTTCCAGCACCCCAATGGCGAGTGAAGAAATCATCTTTGGCCAAGAGCAGCAGCAACACCTGGCGTCAGCGGCGGGGGCGTCTCGGCACCACCGCCGGAACTCTGATGTTGACGGCGTGCACGTGTCGCTGTCGCCGTCTCACGTGTCTCCGGCCCAGCTGTACTCCACTGAATCTGGTCGTCTGTTCCACGCTGGTAAAATCGCCATTGTTCTAGTCGGCCTTCCTGCTCGCGGCAAGACTCATCACGCCGTCGCACTTACACGGTACCTGCGCTGGCTTGGAGTAAAGGCGCACGCGTTCCATTTGGGTGACTATCGTCGGAAGCTGTGTCCGCCGGACTTCCCCGTGCCTGACGATTACTTTATTGAAGACGCTTCCCAGGAGACGGTTCAGTTCCGGCGCAAGGTGATTCGGGCCTGTTTGACGGATATGTATAAATTTTTCAACGAGGAGAAGGGACAGGTGGCGATTTACGACGCTGTGAACCCGACGGCGAAGATCCGCCGAAACCTGGTGGGCGAGTTTGAGTCCAATAATATCCAGACCCTGTTTGTGGAGAGTGTGTGCTACGACGAGAATATTGTCATTCGCAACATACGGGATGTGAAGCTGACGTCGCCTGACTACCACAATATGACGTTTGAAGAGGCGGTGCGACACTACCTGCGCCGAATTGAACTGCGAATCCCTCACTATGAGACAATGAACGAGAAGGAATTGAGCTACGTCAAGCTGGTGGATGTGAGCCGCCAGTTTATTATTAACAATGCCCAGTTTGGGTACCTGCATAACCGAATCATCTTCTTCCTCATGAACACCAGGATCAAGATTGGATCCATCTACTTTGCCCGGGCGGGCATCTCTGACTTTTCCGAGCAAGACTACAAGACGGACGCGCCGCTTTCTGAGAGGGGACGTGCCTATGCAGTCAAGCTACGGTCGGTGCTGTTTGCTCACCTCGAGGACCGACGGAAGAAGGCGCTCCAGGTAGCCCGAACCCAAAATTTTGACAAGTCGCTGCTCAAGAAGGTCAAGCAAGGACTAGAGGCCAGCCCGATCAATAAGTCGTATCACGATGCAATCACTCCACCCGTAGACAGCGGGTCGTCGACCCCATTATCGTCAGCGGATGCGCGGGCGGCGTCGACCATCCGAGCCGATGTCCTGAATGAATCGACCATCAAGGACTTGGTGGTATGGAGCTCGACGAGGCGGCGAACGGTGGAGACGAGCGGGTACTTTTCATCGGAGGGGATCAAAGTGACTCAAAAGATGCAGCTCAACCAGCTCAATCCGGGTGATGTAGGAGGTATGAGCGACCACAATATCGAGAAAAAGTATGCAACCGAGTTTGCCGACCATCAAAAGGATCCGTATCATCACCGGTACCCCCGGGCAGAGTCGTACCACGATTTGGCGGTACGGATGGAGCCATTGATTATGGAGATGGAGCGTTGGGCCGGGGATATTTTGATTATTGCCCATGAAAGTGTGTTGAGAGTGCTGTATGGCTATCTGATGGCGTGTTCGGTGACTGAGATTCCGTTTTTGCGATTCCCCGTCAACGAGATTGTGGAGATTATCCCCAACGCCTACGTTAACCAGATCAATCGAATTCCAATTCCGGATGTTGATCCATGAGGGTGATTGCGGAGAGTTGATGTGTGGTCGCAATTGCGTGCGCGCTGTGTAGTATCATAACGGTCTCAAAGTCTGGGACTTTATTGATCTATAAACAGAAAAAAAGGAAGCATAATGGTTATTATATCACTCCGCTTTGACGAGCAATTTCATCTTCATGCGCATGCGTCGCCATTCAAAATATTCGTCTCGAACAAAACTGGCTCGCTCCCCGGCAGTATCCTTAACATAGAAATACCGGGCAGGATAAGTGTCTAGCAACAAATCGACAATGCCCAAATCTCGCAACAAAACAACAAAAATGAACCAGGCGGCCCCGACCACCACGCCAATGATTGCGCCGGCCAGAACTTGTAATGCAGAATGGTATAGCAAATAGACTCGTGAATAACACACGATTGCGGCAAACCCTACCAATGAAGTGCCTCGTAGAATCTTCTTGCGAAGCGAAAAGTGCCGGACTCGAAAGAACATCCATAGACAAATGTACGTCGCATAGAACGTCACAAACTGGCCGTGCGCAGATGGCATGCCATATCCTTGTCCAAATCGCGGCCGGTCCTGGCGAATCATGTTTTTTAAATAATAGTTGACCAGTTCACACCCTACCTGGCCTCCAAACAGCATGATGGTCTCGGCCTCTCGGCGGGATATTATGCTGGTCGCGTACACAATCAGCAAAGCCTGAGGTGAGAGGGAAATCCACGCCATGGCCTGTGATACCAAGTCATGAGAATTGTAGTACACATGCGTAAAGTCGAGGGCGATTGCCGAGTACAGGGACTGGCCGTCGTCGTCTGCCATCTCGCGTACCGAAATTGACATCAGCTGGATTTTTCAGGCCCTGCCGACTCATCGTTCCTGGCACGCGGCTCGAGCGGAATGGGCCAAAAAGACAGCCCGCATACGGCTCTCCCGCAGCGAGGACGGCAGCCAGGACGGCAGGAGGCACAAAGTGGGTAGCGAGGTGGAAAGGCATGGGGGCTAGACCCGGGTCTGGGAGTGGTCTGGACGTGGCTGCCGGCCGGATGTAGATCGCAATTGCGTCGATTGGCATGGGTAGCGATCGATCTGGTACAATTGAGGTCAATTGAGTAAAGAAGCTGGCTTAGAATCAGTAGCTAGAATCTGCAGTTCAGGGGCTGTACTGGGATTTCTGCGCTGTGGCGGTGGAGCGTTGGGTGTAGGCGGGCAGTGGGATGGGGTAATGGTAGGACTAGTGGGGAGCAAAGGAATATTTGGACTAAAGGCTAGGCGGCGTTGGGAGTAGGTAGGTTGGGAGTAGGTGGGGAGATTTGGAGGGTTGGGAGGTTGGGAGTGGAAGAGGCAGACAGGAGAGAACCAGCCCAGAGGGGACAGTAAAGAGACACACAGCAAGTTCGGGCAGCAGGCGGTTCGTGTAATGATTGCATAGATGAAGGCAATTGAGCTAGCGACCGTAATTGCATTAACTGCCTTTTACTGTGGCATATCCCAGCTCTCACCCTTACCCAGCTCCTCTCCCCTGCTATGACACTGCGAACACCCAACTTCTCCATTGCTTATATCACATTGTCTATAGTGTTTATTTTTCAATCCTATTATTATTCTCGCTCATTGCTATGCATTCACGACACAGCAGTGTCAAACGCTCGTCGGTCAGAATCGACCCTCAACCTCAATGCCATGTCATTGACTCCCAAGAGTCCTCTCCGTCGTCTACAGTCAAGAGCGAAGACCTCAAATTCCAGCTACAACAGTCCGCCCGCCAGATCGCTCAACATGAAGACAAGCTAGTCCAATGGCAGGATGACCGGACCCGAATGATGACACACTTGCAGGCTACAGAACGGGACAAACGAGCATTAGCTGCTGAACTCAAACAACTCAGGCAGCAAGTTGCTGACAGTATGGAGTCGCTTACCAAACGAGACGCTATAATTGAAGACCTCAAACGAAGGCTATCACGGGACAGGACCACAACCAGAACCCTGACTTCTCGAATCGAATTTGTACATGAGTTTCTCAAAGCCGAAGCCCTTCGACCAGGAGCCACCGTCGAAGTCGGTCATCTGGTTTCCACAGTTGAACGTATGCTGCCACTTGAAAAGAAGCACCCAACTCCCAATCCAAAATGACACCCTGCTCCCTCGAATTGCGAGCCAACGTAGCAACGCGCTAGCGAGCCAGCGCACAAAGCACCAACACGCCAACTCGATAGCGCACCACTGGAGATGCAAGCCCTCATGCCACCGATTCGAATATATCTAAACCACTTCAACCACCCCCTCATCTTCATCGTCCTCATCATCGTCAAGCTCTTTTATCTTTTCCTGCGACTCGTCGCCCATGAGCATCTGAACCAGTCGCTCACTAGGCTCTCGAACTGCGTCATCCTCGACATGCGAATGCAATTCCCGGATTACGGGGTAGATATGCTGGTCTCGGAGGTATTCTCGAATGGGGCGAGTCGTACACAACAGCAGTAAGCATTCCACCAACGTCGCTAGCACATTGACATCGGACTCACGCTTCTTGTCCTCAGGCAACATCTGGAGATCATCGGGCAGCTCAAACATCTCATCGTCACGGTACTCGTCTTCGCCTGCCGCCAATGGCAGCAGCATGTACGAGAGTAGGTTGATTTCGGGGTCCTTGACTAGGGTCTCGTGAGTGTCCAAGTCAAACAGGCAGTTTTTCAGAGTCGCCGCGACACCGACTCGACGGACCTTGGATTCGTGACTGGTAAATACTAGCAATTTCGTCACTGGGATCACCTCATCATAGGCCTGCTGCTTGACAAAGTAGTCTCTCCCGTTCTTGAATCGCGAAATGTCCGAAAAAAAGTATGACAAGTAGTCGAATTCGGCATACCTATTCAAGGACCGGTCAGCGCCTTTGACAAAGCAGTCAATGAGACAGTCCATAAGCATATCCGACAAGAAGATTTTAGAATCATCAATTGGATCCAGGGCCAGCTGGTTCTTCTTCTCGATATCTTCTCGGGAGTCTGCCTGAATATCCTTAACATTATTGTCTGGCGATTCAGCTTCCGGCTGTCTTTGAACTGGCTTTGTTCGCTTCATGTCGAAAATATGCGTCACCGAGTCATTCTTGGCCAGGTTGGCCAGCAGAATCGCAAATAGATCAGTGTTCACTTCACGCAGGTCACAGATATGGTTGCCAATTGACTCAACAAACTTGGCATCATCGGCCAGAAACTCTAACACAGCCTGGTCATCACATAGATTGATCAGGATGGTCAATGCGTACTTGACAGATCGGTGTCGATTGTCGTTAGTAATGGCCTTGAGATGTCGTACTGGGAGATAGTCGTCTCGCTTGAAAATGTAGCTGTGCCGGCCCAACGAAAACGGGATCAGGTTCTCTACCGCTACCTGGCGAATCACCGGTAATGGTGAGCCCAAGAACCCCACTAGCTCTGACAATTCCGCCATTAGATCAACCACGCCAGATCAAACACAAATCTCAACTGTACCTTTCAAGCCTAAAAAAAAATTGAGCCGCAGCAGAACTTTCCAGTCGTCGCTGATAGAATGTCTCAGACTGAAATTTCCAGCGGTTGCGCGGAAAAAAGTGAATGTCACGTGGACAGCGGGTTCGCGTTCCACCCTTTCCCCGCGCCGCCTCTGCGCCGCCTACAGTATTCTCTGAACCCCTGTTTCATCCACACCCCTACCCTTACCCTCTAACCCTCAACCGCACCTCCCCATCCCCCCGTCACCCGTCCCGGCCAACCCCTCCTTTCCTTCTGCCTACGTCCCCGGCCGGCAGATTGTGGGGCTGAAATTTCACATGACTGTGATCGCATCCCCGAACCCCCGCACTTCACCGTTATAGATTGGTAGGGGATCGAGAGTGACGATAATTCATCGGAATTGTATACGAAAAAAAAAAAATCGGTCGACATCCAAAGTCGCTGCAGAACGGTTCTTATCGACGTACCGCCTCCATCTAATAACCTTCGCAGCGTACTGCGAATTGTACTATACTAATCCTAAAACAGTGCGGCTGGGACCACCTACCGACCGCAGGAATTGAGACACTTAGCTGCTCAAGGTTTCGAGCCTCGAACATTGGACTGGCCAGCAATTCAACATGCCGGGCGTAAGTGCGGGAAAGCAGGAGGGAGAAGGCGGAAAGAGCCAATTTTGTGATTAGCAGTGCTGCGCTAGTTCGTATTGCACTAACCGTCAAGACGCTACTAACTAATAGTCAAAGGCTGGGTCCTACTTGACGTCGTTGGACGACGCACTATGCCAGCGCCAATGGGGTGCGGTGCCCGAATTAGTTCGCAAATTGGTCAAACATTCACCCGAGAACGCAGCATTTGGATCGGTTGCTAAGAACATTGCAGTCGTCAGTGCTCATGTCGACTCTTCCAAGTCGGATGGACTGTCTCTTGAAGGCGGTCCCGAAGATTCAACCTTGCAGTCGGCCGGAAACGATTTGGACTCAGTAGGACCTCAAATTCAACAACACCACAGCGGCAAGCTCGTCCATGCGGTCAGCTTAGCTCACGTGAGGTTGCTACAGGCCCGATACCGAGACGTGATCCGAGTGCTGAGCCCAATTGAGACCACATCGTCAGATCAAATCAAGTCGCGATACGGAGAGGTCGCCCGCACAAAAATGTATGCGGTGCTCGGTATGGCCTACGAGCAGCTGGGACAATCTGATACTGCTATTGCGATTTACGACCGACTGGCAAGTTCTGGAGCCGTCAATTTCGACCCTGTGCCGGATGGACTGTATTGGGCGGAGCTACTATACTATCGATTTGGCCATCTGACCACTCAGACCAACTACAAAGAAAAAGAGGTGCCGCTGCGGGCCCTCAGAGGGTACCACAATGTTTCGCGCTCGATAGCGGCGGTTGAATCATCGAGTCCTCAGCTTAGTGCTACTAGGAGTAGACGTCTGGCGACTCTGGGGACTTATTTCACCTACCTTTCGACTGTGTTGCTGGAGAATCCGTCGAATTTCCAGTTCTACAAGGAGGCCCAGAATGCGTCGATTTTGTACGAGAAAATCCTCATGGAATCGACCAATTTTCCCACCGCCGACCAGTCAAATACAACCATGGAGCAGTATGTCGACTTAATTATGGCGAATTGGAGCTCCAACGTGTCTCGAGACCAATGGGACTTGTCGCTGCTAACTGATGAAGGTCGCAGATACACAAAGTCAGTGCTGACCAGTTTGCGACGGGCCTTGTCAGTGACATTCCAGTCGTCCAGCATCCTTCGCCACATTGTCATTTTGCTAATCGGCCTCAAGGACTATGACGAGGCATTTGCGGCATTCAGAACTTATCTAGAGTACCAGCAGGCCCACCGAGTGAGAGTGGAGTCTGGAGGTGCGTCCGAAGCTGAGCATGGAGACGCTATTGAGGGCACCTTGGAAGTGATTGCACGGGTAATTCTAGTGAATTCCCGGGTCACTCGCAATTCCGACTCTGCAATGGAGTATGCAAAAGTTCTCCAGTCATGGATCCCTGACCAGGAGAAGGCTGGGTATCAGACTGTTGCGCAACGAAAGACGCTGGCGCGAGCCTATGGTGCAGTGGCCTCAGCATTTTTCCTCAACGCGAAGACTACCATTGACTCGGGTGTGTATGATAGCTCTATTGAGACCGCCGGTGAGTACTTCCGTCTGGCCACGGGCCTTCAGACCAATGACGTGGAATTGCAGCTTGAGTACTCAATCTACCTCACTCGAGTGGGGAACCTGGCTCTTGCGGTCAATTCAGTTCGCCAGGGCCTATTTGAAGATGAAAGCCACGTCCAGTCATGGCACATGCTTGCTTTGCTCATGTCGGCGGAGGAAAACTTTGATACAGCACTGCAGATTGCCGAGTCGGCGTTAGGTCGACGCCAGTTTTCACAAATCCGCGATAACCGCACAAAGGAGGCGACGATGCAGCTCAAGCTGACCCAAATTGCACTAATTGAGGCTACCAATGGGGCCCAGAAAGCTATTCCGGAGCTCACAGAAGTGCTGAGCACCTACTACGCGCTCTTCCCTCACCCAGAAGACTCAACAGCAGCGGCGCCTCAGGAGGAGAATCGTGGCCGCAAGAGTATCAGCAAGGAGCACCGTGGCATTGTGGACGGGGTTGCGTCGCTGGCGGTTCGGCGGCGGTCCGGGTCCAGGGGCCGCCAGCAGCAGCAAAAGCCCAAATCGCGGGCTCAAACTTTTGAGGATCGAGTGCTGAAGGATATTTGGCTATGGATCTCGGGCGTATACCGCCGAGCCGGTCTTCTCCAGGAGTGCGATCAGGCGATTGTTGAAGCAGAGCGCGTGTCCGGCCCCTCGCCTGATACCCACGCCGAGACTGGCATCCTCGTGATGACGGACCGACCGCTGCGGGCTTTGGAGGAGTTTGAGGCGGCTCTTGACGAAGACAAGAGCCACTTGAAATCGGTATTGGGACTGGCTCAGTTGGTGTATTCTCACTCGTTTGAGACTCAGGACAAGGACAAGAAGGGTCTATTTACGTCCAAGAAGGACGAAGCGGCAGCAAACTCGCGACTTATGCTACTATTATCATCGGTTGTACGATCAGCTCCAGGGCGGTTTGTCCCTGAGGCGTGGTGGCTACTGTCCCAGGCATATGAGCGCGCCGACCGTGAAGACGATGTAAGTGGGGCACTGTGGCAGAGTGTCGCGTTACAAGAGAGGGCAGCAGTTCGAGACTATGAGAACGTTTCAGGGGCCATTGGGTCTTCAGGAGCCGCAGGAGTCTAGAGTCTGAGCCAATAGCCTCAGGAAGCACCTAAGGAGCACAATGGCCAACTATATGACGGTAGTGCTGTGAATGTAACTATAGTAAAGTCTAATTGATCTTACAGCAATTCCGTGGAATCCAACAGTGCATTTAGTCTCTAACAAAATACATTAAGGGCAAACCACAGCTCGGTCCTAACCAGGGGCCTAAGCGTCAACCAATCCGTAAAACAAAGTCCATGCTAAAATAAAACTAGACAGCCCACTAAGAGTGTCGTCCATCCAAATCTCCTTGGCGGGGGACAAAAAGTAGTCGTTTGGCCGGCTCTTGGCCAGCAGCAAATAAACCCCCAGACTGAACGCGCCTGAGAAAGCCAGATAGAAGAGGAAGCCGTAAATCGACTCCAACCGTAGGATGCCAGCCCCGACTCCAAATGCCAGAGCCCCGATACCCCGTACTCTTTGAACAATCTAGAGTTAGCCCGAGCGAGCGACTCCACCTCAGCGAACTCTTTGCCACGTATTACTCAGGGAATCAGTAGCAGCTATACGAGGCTCACTTCATCGCTACCTACCTGTTTGTTCAGCTCTGCATTCTCCAGATTCACTGGACTTATCATCCGAGCCTTCTGAGCTTTTGTGTCCATCGTGAAGTGCAGAACGGCTCGAAATTTCACACACTTATGGGTTCAAGGTAGGCAAGAGGCGAGAGAGAAGGGGGCGTAGGAGTGGCTGGTGGCGGCTCGCGAGACGACAAGAAAGGATGTATTTTGCAGTGCTAACGTAGTTGTAACGATCTTCGAACCGCTGTGGCAATTTGCCTGCAAAAGTCGCCATGCGTAATGGTGCAGCGCAACAACCCTCAGACCTGTATTGACAACGACGAATTGCGACAAAACCTGCCTGAAGAGTGCCGGATTCAACTGCAAAACTTTTTCAACTGCAAGAAGGGCATGATCGATATGCGACGCCGGTTTCGAGGAAACGGGCCCCTTTCCACTGGAAAGTACGATCAGGCATTTAACGAGCTGTCGTCAGGCAAATTCGACCTTGACGAAGAGCGACGGTACTTATCGGGGTTGAAGAAGGAGGAGGAATGAGCGTGGGAAGAAGCAGATAGTAGGAGGGTGCGATGGACTCATCCTACGTGGGATCTTTGAAATCAATACTGATATTCCCTCTTTACTAAAGTGCAATGGCTGTGTTCGTCCTTCCCGTGCTTTGCCGTGAGTGGTGTGCTTTGCCTCTTCTTCTATTGCTGTGTAGTTAGCTACTCAATTGTACATAATGCTGTCTAGTTCTGGATGTTCGGGCCAGAGATCACGGTAATGCAGACCCGATTCGTTCAATCTCTTTCACCAACTCGTCCACGGTGTCGCTTCCAACAATGGGCGAGTTGATCACAACTCTAAAGAACTCGCCTCGGCCCTCAGCATCCGGAGCGAAATCGACCAAAAATCGCTGGGATTTGTGAAGCTCTTCAACAATGGCCCGCGTGGTCTTGGTATTGGCCTCGGTAGTGCCAAGTTCGCCGCCCTTAGCGTAGAAGAAGCACACCTGTAAACAGGGCGGTGGCAGGTCTGACACCAGCACAAAGTTCGGGCTGGCATGAAGCTTGTGACTGAAATACGACACAACCTCAAACGCGTGGTCAATGCGCTCTTCGTACCCCTTGGTTCCGTACCATCGCCAACCCAGGTACAGCTTGACTGCATCGGGGCGGCGTCCGCAGCCCATAGTGCCGTCAGCTAGGTCGTAAAACTCGTCGTCGCCAGTGTCCCGGTTATGGAACAGGTATGGGGCATTGAGGGAGTTTGCGGTTTGGAGGATTCGTCGGTCAGGTACTAGCAAGAACGAGCAGGTGGTTGGCACCCCCAGCATCTTGTGGGGATTAACGGTGATACTGTTAGCCCGCTCGACTCCACTGAGCTTGTGTCGCTGGCGCCGCGAGAACACAACATTACCACCCCAAGAGCCGTCAACATGCAACCATAAGTTGTGCTTTGCGGCGAGGTCGGCAATGGCATTGAAATCGTCAAAAGACCCGTAAACAGTGGTGCCGGCGGTGGCATTGATATACAGTGGCGTGTACCCGCGCTCAATTGCCCCAGAAATCTGCGCCTCCAAGTCCTCGACAACCAACTGCCCAGCCTTGTTTGTCTTGACCTTGAACAACGACTTGGACCCCATTCCGCAGAAAATGGCCGCCTTCTCGACAGAGTAGTGACAGTGGTTCGATGCAAACAGCGCAAACTTTTTGTCGCCATTACCTTCGGTCTTACATTCTGGGTGCAGTACCGACCGCGCCATAGTCAAGGACGTGAAGTTGGAGTACGACCCTCCTGGGAACGTGAGTCCTCCAGAATGGGGCCCCGTAAACCCAAACTGCTTGGCGTACTCGTGTCCTACAGTCTGCTCAATCAGGGTGAGGGCCGGCGACACAGTAAAAACATGAGAGTTTGTATTGAGAATCGACAAAAGCATGTCAGAGGCGACCCCCACCGGGTTCGTAGACGCATACAGCTTATCCAGGAACCCCGGATTCCAGGTCACCACAGAATTGGCCAGAATCTGGTCCACATCCTTAGCCAGGCCGTCCTTTCCCCGCCCGGTCTCAGGCAAGCTGAGGTCCATTTCTGACTTGAGCTCTTTGGGCGTCGACTGCTTACCAATGAATCCCTTTGGATCCGACGAAGTTCGCACATAGTCGAGCAGCTTGTGGCTCAGGGTCTCGAGCACAAACTGGAGCTCATTATTGCGCTCAGCCTCTAACGAGCTTGAAATGCGTTCGCCAGTCATAGTCTTGTGTTTCAGTCTATAAACCCGTTCGTCTTCTCTAGCCTCGGTAGTCTCAGTCGTCCTTCCGTAGTCTCAGTCCGTGATCAACCGGTTCTAACGGTTCTTCCAGATTCGCTGTGATCTGGCTGGCTGACGAACTCGGAGCTATTTATTACCTCATAAATTTCAGGTCTCGGCTACCCTCGGACCGCGGATTGCAGGACGTACATGTAAGCAGGGAGGTGGGCAGGAGTCCCAAGAGGCTCAGCGAGGGAGAAAGGCCACGAGCGGGGTAGAAGCTGCATGGTTATGTAGTTCAGGGCCCTTTACAGCCGGTCCCTAGCGAATGGCGACCGTAATTGCCGTCTCACCGTCGGGTTTCGTCACCATGTCTCACTTAATTTCGGCGCATTTTTCACTTTATCTGGGTTAGGGCCGCTTATCGTAGAATTCCATTCCTGACTAGTCACTAATGAGTGGTAGTGATACTGAAGACGAGTTGATAGAGTTGGTTCAAAGCGATGGAAATGACAATTCCAGGACCGCGAATGGCGGCGACACAGTGTCGGAGTCCATAGACCCGGAATCGGCTCTCCAAGATATGGCGTGGTCGATGGATCAGGACGACTTGGAACGAGACGTGACGACAAAGGCGACAATTGCGCTGAATCAGAAGGAGGACGAGCTCGATCAAAAACGATTAGAAAAGGTGCGAGCACTGCTAACAAACCTGCATTCACAAGTGTCAAAGTTAGAGCAGAAGCTCAAGAGCCCATTTATCAAAATCTCCGAAAAGGAGCGCGCGAGACTCGCGATTGAAGATTTGAAAATAAACCAGATCGAGCCGGCGAAGACTGACGCCAGCGAAATCGAGGCGCGAATCAATGACCGAAACCGCAAACCGGTGCCAGAAAAGGCGGAGTCTGGCCAATTACCTGGAGAGTCCGAGCACGAGTTTCTAGTGCGAACGGGCAAGATCACTCCGTTTGCCAACACCGCCCAGTTCAAGACGTCCGATACTAACGTGGCTTCAATGTCCCATAAAAACCTCAATGTGCCAGGCATGGAGCTTGCGGGGGTGAAGCCAGTGACCGTGACGAAGAAGAGCGGTTCCAAGAAGCGGAAACGAGTTGCATCACGAATAGACTCCGACTCGGATGCGCCGGGCGGGTCTGGGTCTGGGTCAGAATATGTGCCCCGAGGCGACGACGAGTCCGACTACGCCGGTACCGAGTCAGAGGTGGAATTCATGTCAGAAGGTGTGCAGGATGACGACACTGAAGACGAGTCAATTGAAGACCAGGATGATGGAAATGAAAGATATTTTCAGCAACGCATCGAACGCTGGCGGGCAAAACGACAAGCGTATCGAAAATCTGTCAACCCAGACCTCGAACCAGTCCAAGATGAGCGGCTCGCTCCGCACCCTGACCACCCCGACGCGGTCATTGGCGGCGAATTCAAAGTGCCAGGGGATATTTATTCTAGTCTATTTGACTACCAGCGCACCGGAGTACAGTGGCTCTGGGAGCTGTACTCCCAGAGGGCGGGGGGTATCATTAGTGATGAGATGGGTCTGGGAAAGACCATTCAGATTGTTGCATTTTTGGCAGGACTTTACTACTCGGGCAAGCTGGACAAGCCGGCGATTGTGGTATGTCCTGCTACGGTGATGAAGCAGTGGGTAAACGAGTTTCATACCTGGTTTCCACCACTGCGGACTGTGATTTTGCATTCAATTGGGTCTGGAATGGACATTTCAAAGGAGGAGCTGCTCGAAAGCACCCTTGAGTCAATTACCCCCGACAACGACTCAACTGAAGGGCTGGGGACAAAGACAAGGGCCGGGGCCAGGGCAATTGTAGACGGAGTGATGGCTAGGGGCGACGTGCTCATTACCACCTACGCGGGGATGAACATATATCGGGACCTTTTACTCGACAAGAAATGGGGTTACTGTGTGCTGGACGAGGGCCACAAAATTCGAAACCCAGACTCTAGCATCTCGCTCACCTGCAAACAGATCAAGACGGCGAATCGCATCATCTTGTCAGGGACCCCTATTCAAAACAATCTAATTGAATTATGGAGTCTGTTTGATTTTGTGTTCCCGGGCCGTCTCGGTACTTTACCAGTGTTCCAGAACCAGTTTGCAGTTCCAATCAACATTGGAGGGTACGCCAATGCCACTAACGTCCAAGTGCAGACCGCGTACAAATGCGCAGTGGTGCTTCGCGATATTGTCGCGCCATACCTGCTGCGCCGAATGAAAATCGACGTGGCCGCTGACCTGCCCAAAAAGACCGAAAAGGTACTGTTTTGCAAGCTGACGAAGCTACAGAGGCACGCGTATCAGGAATTTTTGAAGTCAGATGAAATGAAGTCCATCTTCTCTGGGAAACGACAGGTCCTGTTTGGGGTCGACATATTGCGCAAAATTTGTAACCATCCAGACCTTGTAGAGCGCGAGCGACTGATTAAGAAGCCCGGATACAGCTATGGGGCACCCCAAAAATCGGGTAAAATGCAAGTGGTCAAGGCGCTGCTTGAGCTTTGGAGGTCTCAGGGCCATCGTACGCTTTTGTTTGCGCAAACAAAGCAGATGCTGGATATTTTGGAGTCGTTTGCTCGCAAATTGTCCGAGCTGAGGTACTTGAGAATGGATGGCACGACACCAATTGGGCGGCGACAGACGCTGGTTGACACGTTCAATCACAATGAAGAATATCAGCTGTTTTTACTAACCACCAGAGTTGGAGGTCTGGGAGTGAACTTGACCGGTGCTGACCGCGTCATTATCTTTGACCCTGACTGGAATCCTTCCACTGACATGCAGGCACGAGAGCGGGCATGGCGATTGGGCCAGAAGCGCGAAGTGACGATTTTCCGACTGATGACTGCGGGTTCAATTGAGGAGAAGATTTATCACCGGCAGATTTTCAAGCAGTTCTTGACCAACAAAATTCTGAAGGACCCCAAGCAGAGACGGTTTTTCAAAATGAATGATCTGAATGACCTTTTTTCGCTCGGCGACACTGAAGAAGGAACTGAGACCGGCGGAATGTTTGGCGGGACCGAAGTCGCCGTGACCCAGCCAGCAACGGCCACAGGTCCCGTCCCAGGAGGCCTGAGTACGACGACGAAAAAGAAGCAGGCGGAAGACGACTTGTCCAAGCTAGTGGGGATGGACGGCGTAGCTCAGTTGACCGACTATGACTCCGCAGAGCCAGAGCAGCAGCAGCCGGCTGGTGGCGACGAAGACCGGATTCTGAATGATCTCTTTTCTACATCTGGGGTTCATTCGAGCCTTGAGCACGACGCAATTATGGACGCGTCACGTCCTGATACGATTATAGTAGAGCGAGAAGCGTCGCGGGTCGCGAATATCGCCGCCAATGCGCTGCGGGAGTCCCGAAAACAAGCGAAGCGTGCAGAAGTCGGCGTTCCAACTTGGACAGGCAGGTTTGGATCGGCTGGGCGTCGGCGAGGGACCCCTGGAAGCGGCAGCTCTCGACCCAGTCCACAGGGCAGTCCGGGCCCGAGCTCCCGCCAGAGTCCTCGCCCAGGTTCAGGTTCAGCGATAGGTGCCGGTGCTGCGGGCTCGGGCATGTCGTCAGGGTCAATTCTGGAGAATATCAAATATCGCCGCGAGCTCGAGACGAAGTCCAAGCAGGAAACAGCCAGGGCTATGGAAGCGCAAGGAATTAAGCCCTCTTCAGCCACTGACCAGGAGCGAGTGCTGCTTCTGGAGCGAATGAAGGACTTTCTGTCCACTCAGCCAGGCAATTCGGCCAAGTCTGCTCGAATTGTGGCAGCGTGTAAAATCAGGCTTACCGACGGCACTGAGGTGTCAACAGTGCGCCAATTGCTAAAGGAGATTGCAGACTGGAATGCGGAAAGCTCTACTTGGACCTTAAAGTCTGAATTTCAATAGCCAGATACACTCTCTGCAAAACACCTTAGTAGTCGATAATAGCAGTTATAGGTGGTAATAGTGGTAGTCATACATCGTAAATTGGCAGGGAGTGCCGTTGCTAAAAGAGATCAGCTGCTCGTCTTCGACCCTTGCGATCCTTCGGTGTGATTCGACTAGACAAGTCACTATCTCGCTGAATGCGATCAGCGAGCAAATCGCCCTTGGCCCAGCTGCCAGCCGGCATCCCTGGTGCCAAAAGGTCTCGTGAAGCTGCCGGTCTAGCTCTTCGATCGGGGGATCGGTCCCTGTCTCTGCGGTCGCGGTTGCGGTTGCGGTTGCGGTCGTGGTTTTCTCTATCGCGCCGGCGCCCTGGCGACCGTGATCTCGGGCGGTCGCGGCCAAAAGGATCTCGGCCAAACCGGTCTCCTAATTCTCGCCCTTCACCATTGCTTTGGGGATGGTCTGGAAATAGGTCGCCAGTATCCACGGCCCCCGCCGTCCGCTCCGGGAACAAATCGGGCTCGTCCTGGGTAGGACCCTCTCGGAATCCGGCGGTGTTGGCATCGGGGACGTGAACTCGGTACCGCTCCGACTCAAATGTAGGGACCCCATATTTCTGGTAGTATCTTGATTTTTGGCCCGCCCGGCGCGCCTTGCGGTCGCTATCAAACGCAATGCGGACCTTGAGTTTTGTCGATGGCTTTTCTGGATTCACTTTGGCCTCTCGCAGAGACTCAATGGTTAGAGAGGTCCCATCATAGAACACTGCTTCAGAGGTCAAGTCAGACAGGGCGGTCGCGGCCGCGCTGTCACTGCGAAACACGACCGCCACTGAAGTATCGTCAATCCATTCGATGGTGAAAGCGTCCTTAGGCACGTATTGCGATACGTACTTGTACACGTCCTTAGTACTCATGTCGTCGACGCCCTGAACCAGTAATGCTTCTGGTCGTAGGATTCCAGGGATCTCGAAATCGGCCATAAGCCCCTCGGCAGCTGGCGCTGCTGTGGCCGCGGGCTCTGCCTCGATGCTGGCGCCAAGCTCACCGAGTTCGGGGGCATTTTCCAGCACTTCGTCATCGGGACGAGCTGAGTCTGCTCCAGTTTGTGGCCGTACTTGAGAGAAGTCCTCTCCGCCGAGCTCAAACTCATCAGCTTCGAAATCGATTTCCGCCATCACTATAAGACCAGTCAGTGACAGTCCACTTTTGCGATACTATCCACCTGGCTTGCAGTCCTGTGGTGGTGAGTGTCCTATGAAGTAATAGTCTTAGACTGGTAGTCTGCACCGTCGAGAGATTTTCAGCCTGGAATTTCACATTTCCAGCCCCGCCCACCAACCGCCTATATGATCTCTATCTCGAAACGACTCTCTACTGCACCCCAATACGACAAACAGTGTGCCGGTAGAACTTGTATTGCTGTGGCTGTTAATATCTATGTTACACTACACTCTAATTCAAATGGGGCACAACTCGGGCAGATTGGAAGAAGATTCGGGCGGCCGCTCCAGAACCGATCAGTACCTTCGCCATCTTTCGTGATTCAATGTCTCCTCCACTGTGCTCTCGTTCACCATCCTTGGGTTGATACTTCTTGTTTTCGCCAGTCAAATTTTTGAACTTTTCGTACTTTTCCTTGTTGATTCGGAACAATTCGAACGACTGGAAGTAGAGACCGTCCTCAGGATCTCGCAGATAGTCGTAGACATATCGTAGCGTGTGCTCGACCTCCTTGGTGACCTGGTCCGAAACTTTTTTATCGGCGGCCTTGCCAAAGAAAAGCATAAAGTCAGCGAGTCCCTCAGCAAGTAGCTGGTAAAAGTACGTGTGGTCTCGGTAGTATCGAGCCTCAAAGTTGCCAGTGTCTCGGTCAAAAATGGCAGTGTTACGGTCAGTCACCGCAAACGCGAGCCCCTCAGCCCACTTGGCATACTTGTTGTCACCGGTAACGCCGAACAACAGCGCGCATAGCGACAATGGGGTCCCCTGGTTGTAGGTCCATTTTGTCTCGTTGATTTTGGTGCCGTGGCCGTCCTTCTCGATTCCGTCGTAAATGAGCTTGTCGTTCGGATCCTGGACTCGGGTAAACACCCACTCACAGCAGTACTTTGCAAACTCCACATAGGGCCCATTGTTCTGCACTACTCGAGCCAACCGGACACACGCCAGCCCGACTTCTGCAGTCGTACAGGTGTTGGATCCTTCCTTCTGCACGTGCCACTTGACTCCTCCGTACTTCCCAGTGGGCTCCTTGCCGGTCATGAGGAAGTGGACATTGTCGACGGCTCGGTCAAGGTAGTAGCGGTCCTGAGTCACTTCATATGCAGACAGTAACGCCGACGCAATTTGCGCATTGTCATCGTAGTACAGGTCCTTGTTGCCATTGAAGTTGTGAGAAGCACAGTATCCGTGGTATTCCGGGCTGTAGTAGGCGTCTAAACTCGAAAATGCTGGTCGAAGCATGGGCTTGATTTGTTCAGGGAAAATGCGCGCAGCGTCCACCAATGCCTGGAGCATCACCGACACCGGCCACACAGTGTAGATTCCACGGTCTCCATACGACCCATCGGAATTGTTCACGTTAACAAACCGGTTCTGGCGGGGGTCCCAGAATTTCATCCACGACTTGCGCACAATGTCGTACCCTTCCACATTAGGGTCTTTCAAACCTCCTTCGTTTGGGTGTGCCATTGTCACTTAGCAACTACAATGAGTACTGTTGTATGTCTAATTCTGTCTCTGCATTGACCATACGCCCGTATTGCCCTTATATAGTTGCTGGTCCGGGGTACACGTGCCGCACTGATGCCCTGACGTCTGACGTCAATGTCTCAGATTGGGGCAGTGAAGAAACGACTGATCGCAACAAAGGCAGGCGTGCAGCAAGTAATGAGCAGCAAAGTTATGGGGGCTGAGGGCAGCAAAGAGCCCAAGGAGCCTAAGGGTAGCGAGGCCAAGCAGGGCAGTGATGCCGGGGAAGCGATGGCCGATAAGCAGGATATCGGAGCAGGAGATGGAGAGAATGTGAAGGAACTGGAGAAGGAGAAGGACGAGCCCGGGAAAGTCGATCCGGCAGAGTCCGAGCAGACACGGGCTGAGACACCAAAAGGATTGAGCCGAATCGCGCAAGGTTTGCGTGAAGGCAAATACAGAAATGTCGCGTTTATGGTTGGGGCAGGAATCTCGACGTCAGCAGGAATCCCTGATTTCAGATCGCCTGGCACTGGACTGTATGCCAATCTCCAACGGCTCCAGCTGCCCTACCCAGAAGCGGTGTTTGTGCTGGACTACTTTCGCAATCGCCCCGAAGCGTTCTATACTCTGGCCCAAGAATTGTATCCGGGCAAATTTCAGCCGACCAAGTTCCACGAGTTTATGAACTTGGTCCAAGAACGCGGCCACCTGCGACGAGTGTTCACCCAGAACATTGATACGCTCGAGCAATTGGCGGGAATTGAGTCGGACAAGATTGTAGCTGCTCACGGGTCGTTTGCATCGAATCATTGCATTGAATGCAATCACGAAATGACAAATGCCGAAATGCAAAAAATCCTGTCGGGTCCGTCCTCTGGCAAGCACTCGGTCCCCATTCCGTACTGTGTGAAGTGTGGGGGACTGATTAAACCCGACATTGTGTTTTTTGGCGAGTCGCTGCCTAGTCGATTCTTTACATACTCGCAGCTCGACTTGCCTGACAATGTTGACTTGGTCATTGTTGCCGGCACGTCATTGGCAGTGACTCCGTTTGCACATTTGCCAGATTTGGTAGATGATGAGACTCCAAGAGTGCTATTTAATATGGAGGCTGTTGGAGATCTAGGGGAGCGAGAAAACGATGTGGTAGTTTTAGGCGACTGCGATGACAACATTGAGATGTTCAGGCAATTGATTGGATGGACAAGCCCGAGCCAGCCAGTAGGACAAGAACCGTCTGTGCCACAAACGAAAGAACAGGCCGCAACGGAAACCACAACGACCACGACCACGACGACGACGACAAATGAGAAGAAAACCACGTCAGTGCCTGACACTGCAGAGCGTGACCCCGACAGAGAAACCAGCACTGTCGACGCTTCCTCAGTGGTAAATGAAATCACTCAGAAACTCGATAAAATCAATCTTTAACTACTCAGACTCCTTCAAGAACTCCTCATAGGCTTCCAGCGTCTTGAGATCGTCCAGCTGCTCTGGGTTTGAGACCTTGATCTTGGCAAACCAAGCCTGGCCCATAGGGTCCTGGTTGATGAGGTTAGGGGTATCAATCACCTCCTGATTGCTCTCGACAACAACTCCAGGAACTGGAGTGTATAGCTCTGATGCAGACTTGACGGACTCAACCGATCCAATAGCCTCACCTTGATCTAGCTCAGTCTCAGCGTCGACAACCTCTACGAACGTCGCATCGCCGAGCGCATCAGCAGCGTGCTTGGTGATCCCCACAAATGCAACTCCGTCTTCGTGAAGCGCAATCCACTCGTGCTCTTCAGTGTATCCAACCTTTGGCTTGCCCGAGTACGAGAATGGCAAGGCTCCCTTGTTGAGCACGTTTTCAGAATAGAATCGCTTGGTCGCAAATCGCATCGTCATGGGGGCGAATTGGGGTCGCACAACTCGCGACATGCGAACGGCACTTCGAGCAACAGAAAGCATGGTGATAAAGTTTTTTGTTGTGATGGTAGAATGTCAACTGGGGTTATATAGGCCGAGGATGAATGAAAGGACGAGGCCGAAGAGGGGTAGCCGCGCAGCTGTCTGACCCGGGGTAGACCGAGTATGGCCAGGGGACCGGGTTTGGCCGTAACCCGGGTCGGTCCTACTTAGAATTGAAGAGACGGGTGAAAAGACTGCGTAGCAGCGTTGGGGGAGAGTGCTGATATATGTGGAGTTGATTTCGGGCATGATTACATGAATCTGTTCAAGGTGGTGATAAGATCGATTGAGTTTGGGTTTAGAGTTCTGCAGCCATTACGCGTGCATATACATAGCACATATGGTAGCCACGATAAATTTTAGCCAACAGTGGGCCAGGCCGCAAATAAATGAAACCATTTAGCTCAGTTGGATATACCATGACTATATATAGGATCGCTGCACTCCACTGTTAATTTTTGGACCAATTCCTCAACTAGCTGAGTCTCGGCTCGGGCGTAGAGTGAGGGGCCCTGAATGCACGTGTGTATCACGCCCTTACTGGCACGTGCACACGAAGCAGTTGAAAAATTCAGTCTTGAACTGAGATCATATATTGGTATCCACTCGTCTTGCCGCTACTGCCAACACTATGCTATACGAGGTGGTGGCTATCGCACGTTACGCTGGTGCGACCGGCACTGCTGATGCTCGAGAAGTCAGCCGACTTGTTGGAAAGTTAGTGGTCAACAACCGAGGTGTCGTCAGATCAATACAAAACTGGGGGGTGCGATCACTACCCAAGATCATGAATAAGGACCGTCAATCTCATATTGTTGGAGCGCACTTCTGTCTCCAGTTTGATTCTAGTGCTGGTGTGCAGCGAGAAGTTCTACGAACTCTACGAAGCGATCCACGAATCATTCGATCATTATTAGTCCGAAACAGTGGAGAGAAGTGAGTACTATCGGAGTGGAACACAGGGGACTGCAGAGAATACTAACTAGAATTTCTTCGTTGATTGCGAGCTAATCTACCCATATCCATAATGGCTATTGCTCGGTTGATTTCCAACCGAAATATAGCTTGCTTACATATGAGTTGGCTCGGCCGACTTTGATGACCAGTCCGCTTGGGATCGGAATTGGTCTGATTGTATATTGATAGGGAATAATTTGCCCTTGTAGATTCCTAAATAAAAGCATTTTATCAGCGCTCCTTCAGTTCTGCTGAATTGAGTTCTGGCTGGGCTGTATTGTGGGACTCAGCAACCCAGTGGCCCAGAACACTATCCGCTGTAGAGCAATTATAATCCTGGTAGCACCCATAGTCTGTAATTCGTTGTGATTCGCACTGCGACTATTAAGGGCACCTCTGCTTACAAGCTTCGATGCGTTTCAATCGTCCAGTTCTCAATGAAATGAAATAGTGAACAAAGCCAACGTTACCGATGTCAATGCCCGTAGTGGTGGCCGGATATCATCATTGTGTATGGGTCAAATCAATGAAGCGCGATCTTAGGAATTGCACTCTCCACCTCATCCCATAGTAGAGTATCACTTGCAATGGCGTTACTATTGGTGAGATGAGCGCTTCTGGATAGTCCCATTAGGCCGGCAGGTCACATTGAGTCGCGTGATGAGAGTTGCGTGGATCCAGCGCGATTGCTAGGTAATTGATTCGATCGCGACCATAGAGAGTGAGATGAAAGGTAAACAGCGTCTGTATCGTATCCTGGTGGCTCATAAACAAAAAGAAACGAAAGCCGAACCTAGCGTGGAAGCAAAACCTGTATCTTTAATGATACCTGCAGCTAGTCTCGGTAGATGAGTCTGATTCGGCATCACAGAAAAGAAATTATAATCAGATGAGACAGAAAAAAGCAAGAAACGCGGGAACCCGCGTCTGAGTCTATTGTATTATCCATAAGTGAGTCCATAGATGCTAGGGCCGGGGGGCTGGTATAACTAAAACTAAAAGTAAATATTGTTGTTGTTAGTAAACATTCAAGCTCCCAATTGCGCCCGACCCGAGGTACTTACGCTTTTTTTCATGAGGGTTTGACGCCCAAATTGAAGAATCCTTCGAGCAATCGTGTTCACCCGCCTCCTCCCGCGATTGCCCTCCTCCTT